>OMNN01028569.1:0-11620 GCA_900302755.1 Chromis chromis | reverse complement strand
ACCACAACGTTTTACACTTCTGTTTTTGCATGAATTAAAAATAAAGACACAACATATACCTGCTCATTAGTGGGCTTTAAAGGAGCTGGTAGTACGACTGAACCATTTGGGGGAAAATCTAACTGCTAAGTGATTTTGTCTGACAAATATCACCATTTGACTTGTGGTTTATATTTTTTATGTCAACTTTTAGTCTAATATCCACAGTGTGACAGATTCAAAATATGTAATGAAGCTTTACTACCATCCAAAGTGTGACAGTAACGCGAGGAGGACAGCATGGACTTGTAAAGCCATTGACACAACTGTATAAACTCTTGATGTGCTGCATAACAAGTATCCCAAACTAAAAAATTTGTTATAAATTGCAATCAATTGTCCAGCTTCAGCTGGTAGGCAGGTTTTGTTAACTTTTAGACAGAGCAAAGCTAGCTCTTCCCCATGTTTTCAGTCTTTATGCTAAGCTACATTAGCCGAGTGCTGGCGGTAGCTTCATATTGAAACATCTTTCTGACTTTTTGCAAAAAAAAAGCCAATAATCTTAACATCCCAACATGATGAACTTTTATTTTATTGAGTCTACAGTATGTTATGTGCAGATCTGTGCTGACAGGTAATTTGAAAATGTACAGCTGGTGTCTGAGACGCTTGTATGTGAGATGAGTTTGTGATGGTGAAGCTGCAGTAGTCCCAAAGATTCCTACAGTGTCTCTGCAGCTGAATCAATACAGCAGCAACACCGTCTGCATCTTCAACCATCGCAGATTCCCTTCATTTACATGCAGCTAATAGCATCTGCATCCATCACTGTGGAGCATCTGATCAAGTCAAGGTGTCTCTTAAACCATAATAGAAGATCATGGAGATATGCTCCACAGATATTCTCCTGTAGCCAGCAGAATATGGCAAAGACAGCTCTTCATTTTGATGCAAATGTGAGGCAGCCTTGCGGGTTCGAATGGGGGGAGGGTGACCAGGGGAAACGCAATTCTTTGTGAGGCCTGATGCGAAATCTCAACTGTTCTCAGGGCTGAAAACAAAAACAGCATGAGTGCTTGCATCAGCCACGTTGGCCCCTTCAACAGACGCACCTTATGCCTCACAAAAGCACTGAGGGGCTTTCACGGCAAACTTCCAGAATATTCTCCTCCTCGTGCTGCACGGAAAGTTACATTGTCACACAGGCAGCGCTGGTGAAACCAGTGACCACTGGTTGTATTATTGGACTTTTTTGGTGGAGTGATGAAAGGAGTGGCCCTGTCAGTCTCTGAGTGCTGACGCCCACTGGGAGCCCTCTGAAGCCAGTGTACATGGTGGCATGTGGCTGGGATTAGGAAATTTCACTGTGGATTAAAATCTTTCCAACGCCTCCATGGCCACTCGCTAAAAGAAAGGAGTCTGAAGTTCCAGCAGAGATCCAGTGAGCACTCTGGGCCCATGGTCTCACTGAGCAGGTACGTCGAAACAAAACCTTTATTTTTCTACAAACTCAGGGTGTGCAGACTTACTCACAGCATAGTGAGCCTCTACATAATACCCAATGTATTGTTCTTACTGAAGAATTACAGCTGCTTGAAGGAAAGTAACACTTTTATAACAATGTAATGCATCTAGCAGAATATACAAATGTCTTATGTTTGTGTAGGTTATAAAAATACAGTGAATTAAAGGCGTCCAGCGGTAACAGTAGGTTTCTGATCCCTCAATAACTGCTAATAACTGAAAACATTGCAACAGCAGTTTATCCAACAACAAACTGGTGCAAATAATAATAATCTCACACCTATGTGAGATTAAACTGTTACACAGAGAACAGGTGATGTTAGCAGAGTTATAAAATAGCTTTTAAACAACCAGACTTCTTAAATCTCAATCTTGAGTCTGATCAGTGGTTATGTAAGACTCAAAGTGGGCCACGTGGTTCGTGCTGCACAGTACAAACTGGTAAATTACTGCCACTCAGATAAACGAACAGTAACAATTCATGCCTGTATAAAGCGTCTTCTAATCTCATGATGAAGAAGGAAATTCTCTGCCTGTTTATCTCCAGCAATTACAATTTCCCTGCAAGCACAATGTCTCAACATTGTAGCACTGGACTGGTGAATTTTAAATCCAATTCCAGCTTTGTCTTGCACTGAAGTCTGTTTACCCTTCACAGCGTTTTGTACCGGGGGCTCGGATAGTTAAAGGATAAGGATGGTGATAGTCAACATTACTACATTACTGTATATCTGTTTGCTCTTACTTAATTCTATGAAAAGATCAAAACCAACAATGTGTCTGTCGGAGTCCTTTGGTTTCTATTAATAATGTGAATATTTAAAGACAAAAAACAAATATATAGTTTTATTTATTTATCTGTTTTTAAAAGGCACAGTAATTTGCTAAAACAGTTAGACACTCAGTTTTTAGCAAATGTTGCTCAAAGGAGTAAATGGTGCATTTGTTGGGGACTATTTTGACCTGCAGTTAGTATTTACAGCTGTAGGAGATTGTATGTAGGGTTTAGTCAAAATAAACTTGGTAATGAACCTACACAACAGTAAGACTTATTGATGTGTTCTTAATACTGTAGATTTAGGATAATAATGGAACTCTATGGTACACAGGAATGAGCAACAATGTATAACAGACTTTGGAAACACTGGTAATCATAATTCATCGTTGGTTTTGGTCTTTTCACAGGATTATTTGGCAGTAAGAAATAGAAAATATCACAGGCTTACGCTAAGTAGAAACACAACTCATTAGGGAAACCTAACTGTATAATACTGGATAATAATCAAGTATGTGAAAATGTATTTTACATTGTCTGTCTAAAGTTCAACTAGCTGCTCTGTTGTTCTCCAGAGGTTCTTTGAATTTAATGCAGTTATATTTATATAGCACCATATCACCATTAACTCAACTTATAAGGTTTATACAGAGAAAACTAACAAATCCACAGTTTCCTTTGGATTCCCTTTGATTAGTATTTGACAACAGTAGGAAGGAAGAAAAACTCCCCTTTAAGGAGACAAACAAAAAAACCTCCGGCAGAACCAAGCTCAGGGAGGGTGGCCATCTGCCTCGACCAGTTGGGGTAAGGGTAAACAGATAGCAAACGGAGAACAAACAAACAATGCATGTTTTTTCCTTTTCCCCCTTGTTAAAGTGGTTTTCCTTATTGAAACCCAGCTATATAAGATTTTAGGTGTTTTGGGCAAACTGTCTTGACTGGTATGAGGAGAGTTCATTCTCTAAATTACATCTACAAATACTGAATGACTTGTATTAATACTGCATTTGTTCCCACAGCTCCAGGATGTTCCAGCTGGGTCACCTCCAGCCAAATGGACACCGAAGCCGCAAAACCCGCCTGGTCACCAAAGACGGGCACTGTAACATTGAGTTTGGCAACATTGAGTACAGCAACCACTTTGCGTACCTGGTGGACTTCTGGACAACCTTCGTGGAGATCCGCTGGCGCTTCGTCCTCCTCCTGTTTGTGGCTGCATTCACAGGCAGCTGGTTCATCTTCAGCTTGCTATGGTACTGGATCGCAAAGAGCAATGGTGATCTGACTGGACAGAACCGCACAGATGGACACGTTCAGTGCATAGACAATGTTAATGGCCTCACAACGGCATTCCTGTACTCGCTGGAGACCCAGACCACCATTGGGTACGGTGGCAGGGCACTAACCGGGCACTGTGCTGGCACAGTGGCTCTAATTATCATCCAGTCTTTAATTGGAGTCTTCATCAACTGCTTCATGTGCGGCGTCATCTTGGCCAAGATCTCCTTACCCAAAAAAAGGGCAAAGACTGTGACCTTCAGCAACACGGCCGTCATCTGCTTAAAGAAAGGAAGTCTGTGTCTCCTGATCAGAGTGGCCAACCTTCGAAAGACCTTATTAATCGGAAGCCAGATCTACGGCAAACTGCTAAGGACAACAACCACACCAGATGGAGAGACTGTCATCCTGGACCAGGTGGACATTGACTTTATGGTTGATGCTGGAAAGGATAACTTATTTTTTGTGTGTCCCCTGACCCTCTACCACGTAATCAACAAGTCGAGTCCATTCTACGAGCTGTCAGCCGACACGCTCCCTCTGGCAGACTTTGAGCTGGTGGTGTTTTTGGAAGGGACAGCCGAGTCCACCAGTTCGTCCTGTCAGGTCCGAACCTCCTACATCCCACAGGAGATTCAGTGGGGTTACACTTTCCTGCCTATAATCTCACGCACCAAGACGGGAAAATACCGTGTTGATTTCTCAAACTTTTCCAAAAGCGTCCAGGTCACTACGCCACACTGCGTCCCCTGCTTCGAAACCGATGCAGACCAGAGAAACCACAACAACCACAACCAAGAAAACCACAAGAAGCTGGGCATCGACAACCTGGGGTTCCAAGTGATTGATATTCACGACTCAGTGGACGTCACTAAAATGTGAGCTGGCAGTAAAGGAACTGTTCTCTGACTGAAAGTAAACTGCAGTGAACCAGGATGTGGGAGATGAAGCATTTGTTCCTTTGAAGCAAAGATTCACTGTTCGTCAGACTGTATGCAGTGGTGAACTGCTGAAGAAATATTTGGCCCTGCTACTTCCTCCAGCTAACATTTGATTTACTCTTTTGTCTTGAACAGCAAAAACTCAAAGCTGTTAAACTGTCTGGATAAAATTCAGACATGAGCGGGAGTTAGGCTGCTCATTACAGTCAAATCTCTGTGGGGACTTTGTGTAGGTAATGTGTGCAAGACGGATTGAAGTTTTGACGCATAGAAAATGAAAGGGGTAAAATAGCGGATGGCACAGTGGGTATTTCTTGAGAAGATTAGGGCCTGAGCCTGTTATAATGAAAAACTGTGTGCTTTAATAAAGGCTGCGGGAGGAAATAAAAAGCAGAACAGGCCTTTTGAGCTTATTATTCCTACTAAAACACTAACTATATGGTGTTTTTTGTCATGTTGACAGATGTTGTATGCTCTGATAATTAGTAAACTGTGAACGTAGGTGCTTAAAGCAATGATTTTAATTATGACCAGTCTACATTTTGTAGATCCTACTGTGTAACACTGTAACTTCTCAGGGAAAGTAACACCTTTAGTTGGAATAAACTTTTTTTTTCACAATTCATTGACTTATTGTTTGGTCTTGACACATTTTTTGGCATCTTTTGTTTTTGAAAATATCTTGTGTCTGCAGATAGCTTTAAGTATTATACATTCAACAGTCCGTATCATATGAAGTAGAACACTACTACCATGAAATGCAACTTAAACATAAATGCGTATTGCAACACTCAAAGAGTCCATGATGCTGCATCATGAATACTTTCACCTTTGATGTTTTACTTCAGTACCATTTTTAAAACATATTTTTCTTTTACTTTGTGTTTTTGCTACTTTTAACTTAGTAAAGGATATGAATCCTTCCTCAATAATCGACCATTCATTTCTAAGTCTGCAAAACTTAACTGCGTAACTTTGTTCCCCATAATGAACTTAAATGTTGTTGCTGATGTCAAAAGCATCCATACCATAAAATAAATGACATTCAACATATAATTCTGGGAGAGAATGATGTTTGCTTATTATGTATGCCAACACTGCATTACACATGCAGAAAGGAGACTTAAAACCTTCATCCATGTTTCCATTCAGACCAAGACAGTTCTCAGGCTCCAACAGAGAGTATGTTGTTCTCATTGTTAAGAAAGAGATGAGGGACTAAGGTCAGGTTAAATAAGCATTAAGAGATTGCAAATACAAACACACTGCACACATTGTTTGCAGGTATACATAGCAACTACCAGCCACTGCTGGATGCTAGTAATCCAGCAGTGCTACTGTAATGCTAGAATAAAACGCCTCAGCAGCTTGTTTACAGCATGGAGAGCTGAGCAGATATGATGGTTAGATAGCTAACAAACTGACACAGTTAGGGAGATTCATCAGTGGAAGTAAAAACCCCATGGAGATGTTTCTTTCAAATCAAAGCACTGATGCTCACAATCGGTGGAATCTGTGTGCAGCACGTATCTAAAAGTTGCATTTACGTGTGCAGAACACTGTATAAGACAATATAAAAATAAAATAAAACTCGACTGCCAGTTGTTAAAACTATTTAGTAGTCTGTTTGTATCAATGATTGGTGGAATATTGCAGAGAAATAGATTTATATTTAATAAGTTGATTGATTACTACTGTATATGATTTGTTTCAATACTGATGTCAATAGAAAAAAATAAAAGTATGTAAGAAAACATTCAAAGCACACATGTTGATTTTCAACTAACACTGAAAGTAGCTTAAGAAAATACAGAGCATTTACGAAAAAAATCATAGCCGTTAACATCCTGAAACTGAAGAGAAGAAATAAGAATAATCAGTCCAATGTAAATAAGTGAATAAAATTGTATTAAAAAAGATAGTAATACACAATAAAAGAAGTACACTTACTCCAGTAACTGTAGTTTTGCTTATTTCCATTTTACCTTAATACATTTTTGACAGCTATAGTCATATCCAAGAATTATATGTTTATTTGGAAATTGAATGAAAAACATACATATATATATATGTAAACATATATTAACAAAATAAAATATAACAAAATATATGATCATCATATAAATGATTACTATTATTATTTTTAAATATACCAAACCTTATATAAAGTACAGCCTAAATCAACAGAAAATGAATAGGTGACTACTCTGATATTCGACTGATTGATCATTTTTAGGAAAAAAGTGAAATTCTCAGTTCCAGCTCCTCCAATGTCAATATTTAATTAATTAATTTTTATTTTTATTTTATTTATTTTTTTACAAATATTGTAAATTGAGTATCTTTGGGTGATGTACTCGGATTAAACAAGGCTTTGGATTATGTCAGCTTGGGCTTTGACAAAGTGATGCGTTTTATTCATCATTTTCTAGCCAAACAATAAATCAATGTACCAAGAAAACAACCACCTACAACATTAGAAAGCTTCTTAAAGAACCAACGTGGGGGATTTAGGAGGATCTAAAAGCAGGAATAGAATGTTATACTTAGAATTATGTTTTTATTAGTGTATAATCGCTTGTAACTACAAATCGTTGTGTTTTCATGAGCTTAGAATGAGCCCTTCATATCTACAGAGGGAGCGAATCCTCTTCCATGTTTATACAGTAGCCCAGACTGTACAAACCAAACACTGGATCTACAGAAGGGCTTTCCCATTGTTACGCTGCTATGGTAGGTTGTCCAACACAACTGGAGTTGCTTGGAATCTGCAAAGTCACGGCTTGATGCTACTAAATTATACACACTGGTCCTTTAATGATTATTAATAATCTAACAATCTAAAGTACAATAATACAACACTGACAGCAGAAATGTCGCTACATTATAAGTATTGCTATTTCAGATGCTGATAATACTTGTACACTTTTACTTGAGTAATACCATGAATTAAGGATTTGACTTGTAATGAGTACTTTTTGCATTGATGCATTTCTACTTTCCCTCGAGTAAAAATCTGAATCCTTTTTCCACCACTGCTGTTCATAAGACTTGATGTGATTTTGTCATATGCCCCCTTTCTTCATCCATAATTCCTGTCTGTCTCCAAAATGACATAAAGGCAGTAAACCAGTGGCATTAAAGTTGTGACAGCTGGCCTGGCCACTAGAGAGCATCAGACCACTGCCCTGACTTAGTATGACAATATATTATAAACAATTAATTCTGCAATAAAGATGTTTTTCCCCAAACTGTCCCAGTTCTGCCAGCAGTCTCTCCATCACATGCTCAGGAATGTTTAAACAAACTTTTGATGTTCACACTTTTCCCCAATGCCCTGCAGTTTACTGATGGCAGCAGACAGCAACGACAAAAACAACATCTGATAACATTCACCCACCGCTTCATGCTGGATTGATGGACCTTGTTATGGCAGCAGTGCATCTCTGCAGGTGTTCGAGCACGGTTGGAGGAACGCTGTTCATTTAAGACTGGCTCCAGCACTTTTTGTCAGCGAGGCAGAGACTTCTGAAATGGCTTTCATCCCATTTTGGATTTACAGAGGCAAGTTAACCGGGCTTCATCTGCATAACAATGAACAGAACTGTTGAGAGGGATTGGCACAGTGAGTCTGAAGCAGCTGAAAAGAAAAAAAAGAAAAAGAGCTAGACAGAGATGAGAGACGCTGAGTGGAAGTTACAGCACAGTGAGTTAATCTGATGGAGGGCTGGTTCACTGATAACAGTCACACTTTATCCCCAGTGTGATGGAGAAAGGATAATGACACAGAGAGCCACGACTACAAATGTGCGCCATATTCAGTCAAATGGGTATCTTTAAGCAGCCATCTCATTTAAACATTGAAATACTACACAGCAGATCGGCTAGCATCAATTTAATGTCACCTGTAACCTCACGAAACTGTGTAGCTTGAAATGCTAATGTTAGCTTGTTAGCTCCAACTTGTGCCACTGGTGTCTGAGCATTCATTTGAAAAACCGATAGCGAAACAGTTAACCATCGATGCTGGAAACCAGAAGGCCATTTTAAAATACTTACCGCTGTTGTGGAGCTGTTTCCTGGTTCCTTAGCGGTTCTTTTAACCATTTAGTTTCCGAAGTTTAGCTTCTGTTTTACGGCCAAAACAGTAATGGCGGCCCGGCGGCTTCATGGAAGGAACTGATGCAAATTGGGAAACTAGTCAAAAAATATGTTTCCAGAAATGAATCCACACTTTTTGTCGTTACATTTCTAATGTGTATTATTTATATTAATATGAACTATAACTATCTGTGGTATTTTATCCAAATTTGCAGAGAAATCCCAAGCTGACACACCTGCCTTCTTAGTTACGATTGCTAAGCTATGATTGGACAGTGGCTGCTTGGGGGCGGGGTTTAATTAACGATTAGTGTGCAATTATGTGTTATGTCGTTTTATTTTTTACATATGGACAAATCTGTGCAATATATATAATAATGTGTGCAATATTAATACTTCTCTTAGTACTTCTAATTATAAAATAATCTGTGCAATACCATCGATATGTGCAATACTGTTATTTCTGAAATTACAATTTATGTATATTTTGGTTTATTTTTTAATTTTTGTACTAATATTTGTAAAAGGATCTGAACCACTTCAACTCGTTCGTTTTGACACAAAGAAGCAGCGACTAGATCCCGAGGTTCTTCCAGATGTTCGATGTCCAAGGTCCCTCAGGATGTCCAATGTCTAAGCTCGTTCAATACTTCCAAGGTCCCTCAGGATGTTTGATCTCCAAGCTTATTCAGGATGTCTAATGTCCGAGTTCCCTCCTGATGTCAGATATCTGAGCTCCTTCCAGATGTTCAATGTCTGAGCTTGATCTGAAAGTCCAATGTCGAAGTTTGCTCCAGATGTTTGATGTCCAAGCTCCCTCCAGATGTCTTATGTTTGAGCTCCCTCAGGATGTTTAATGTCCAAGCTCCCTTAAGATGTCTGAGCTCCCTGTCTGATATCCAAGCTTCTTTCCCTCACTCTAAGGTAAAAAATTTGCAATGAGGAAATGTTTTTTTCTCTGTAATAAAGCTACACTCTTTCACTGATTTTGAAAATAGTTTGTATTATTTTGAGAAAAAAGTCATGAGTTTATGGTCAAAGGCTACTCTAGGATGGGAGACTGCATAGCCTGAAAATCAATGTCACATTAAAATATTAAAATAGAAATAAAAAATAAATAACTGGCCCTTTTATGATGTGACAATGCTATGGAAACGGTTTGGTTAGGCTTAGGTACAAAAACACCTTGGTATGGACTGTTTGTTAACTTTGCTTTGTGACTCTTTAAGCCCAGTGTTGTACTCTCTGCACCCATAGGTATGTCACTAGGGTCAACATTACTTGAATCCGGTCATCTTCCCAAGTCCGGAAGAGTCCATACAGCGCACATGCTCAGCAGCAAACATGTGGGAATACGTGGATGCTGCTCTGCTGCAAATGAATGGTACAGAATCCATCAAACAGACTCCAAGTGGACTAGAATGTCGTACAACAACAACAAATACGCATCCGGGGTGTCTGCAGCTGTCCGTGTGCACAACCACAAAGGAGTAGAAGTAAGGTGTAACACATTACACCACCTGACTTCCTAATTTGCTCCCAGCAAAATGACTACCATTCGAGGGCTCTGACGCCTAAATACAGAAGCTGTGTTCCAACTAAGGGGCTGTTTCGTGGCCTTCGTAAGACACAGCTTCGAAGGATGCGAAGGTTGAACCGAGTGTTGTTAAATAAGATGGTCTGGCCTACGGAGGACTTCCTGTTTGTGTCATCAGCTGTTTCCACCCTTACTCTTAAATTTTGATTTATATCTTTTTATTGTTTTGTTTATCTTATCATATAACCAGATGACCCAATACTTACATTTAAAGGTGTAATCTTCAGTTACCAAACTTTCACTTGCAGAAGCTGCTATCTTCCGTTCCCGTTGGATCCTTTGTAGTCCAGAAGAAGAAAGACGCACTTGTGGATATCCTTAAAATGGGACATCCTTCACAGTTAGGCATTTAGTCTTCGAATGCAGCCTTAGTGTCTTTTTGGAGTATTTGCTCAAACAATTGCTTTCTCAAACAATCACTAGAGGTGGTTTAATCAGAATCAGTTTTATTGTCATTATACAATGTATAATGAAACTACAATTAAAGGTAATGGTGTCATGATGAGCTGCTTACACTTTGGGGTAGTTTTTTAATCAGAAAACAAAATAGCAGTGATAGAAAAGTGGCCTTTAAATCCAAACACAACTAGAAAAAGAGACATTTGCATATACGTATGTATATATGGACAATCAAGAAAAAAACATGAACATTTAACTTAATGCAGTCATTTCTTGTCATATTATAGGTAATACTTGCATTTATATTCCCTAAATATTCAGACTTTTATTGTAACATGACGACTTCTTCCCTCAAAATATTATAATTCTGCTCTGATAATGTCAGATTTTGTTTACAAAATAGTATCTTTAATAATCTATTACCCTCGATACTAAATATTCCACGGTCAACTGTTCGTGGTATTATAACAAAGTGGAAGCAATTGGAAACAACAGCAACTCAGTCACGAAGTGGTAGACCATATAAAATCACAGAGTGGGGTCAGAGGATGCTGAGGAGCACAGTGGACAGAAATCACCAACTTTCTGCAGAGTCAATAGCTACAGACCTCCAGACTTGGTGTAGCCTTCAGATTAGCTCCAGAACAGTGGTAGAGAGCTTCATGGAATGGGTTTCCATGGCCGAGCAGCTGCATCCAAGCCTTACATCACCAAGTGCAATGCAAAGTGTCAGATGCAGTGGTGTAAAGCACACCACCACTGGACTCTAGAGCAGTGGAGACGTGTTTTCTGGAGTGACCAATCACACTTCTCTGTCTGGCAATCTGATGGACAAGTGTGGGATTGGTGGTTGCAAGGAGAACGGTACTTGCCTGACTGCATTGTGCCAAGTATAAAGTTTGGTGGAGGGGGATTATGATGTGGGCTTGTTTTTCAGGGGTTGGGCTTGGCCCCTTAGTCCCAGTGAAAGGAACTCTTAATGCTTCAGCATACCAAGACATTTTGGACAATTTCATGCTCCCA
>OMNN01028567.1:13708-27204 GCA_900302755.1 Chromis chromis | reverse complement strand
GCGGTAGCTTCGCGCTAGCTCCCGCGCTAGCTTCGCGCTAGCTTTGCGCTAGCTTCGCGCTAGCTCCCGCGCTACCTTTGCGCTAGCTCGCGCTAGCTCCCGCGCTAGCTCCGCTACAAGTACAAACAACATCAAGTCCCACCCCTACTTTTAATATAATAACTAGCTAACACTTCAAACTGCTTTCCAAAACATGGCGGCCATCATGGGGATCTTCATGAACCTCTCGTGAGTTAGTAGGAGATATTTTAGACCTTGCAGATAATGTAGAAGCAGGAGTTGCTCAATCTGAGCAAAACATAGAAAGGAATAGCGCCACCTAATGTATCAGATTGCATTCAGTGGCTCTGCAGCAATCCATTTCTGGGATGATCTGTCCGACTTGCTGTGCTGAGTAACCAATCAGATGTTAAAAGCCGCAGTAGTCCCGCCCACTGAGTTTGATGGGTGAGGTTGACAGATAAAATAAATTCATGATGTGCTGCACCACTGCCACAATGAAATAATTAAATAAATAGTGAAATAAATATATATGTTTTTTAAATGAAATGAATTGACATTTTAATTAATTAATGACACATTTAATGAAACATTAAATAAATAATTAATTAAGTATATATTTAATAAAATAATTATTTATTTATTTCCTATTTTAATTAATTAATTAAACATTTATTTAATTAATTAATTGTGTATTTATATATTTCATTTTGGCACATTCCACCCTCCATATGTAGCTGTAAGGTGAAGTGAAATGTGCAGTTGAAGATTTTAAAACTACACACCTCAGCACTAAAGAAGCAATGTGCTGGGCCTCTGCAGTGAGTGCTGCCACCTGCTGGCTGGAGAAGGAAGGACGCACCCACAGGTAGGAGTAAAGAGGGCTTACAAGCTCCTTCAGGGAGGATATGTGACCCTGTTGAAGAGAGAAGAGGATAGTTTCAGTATTACTGGAGAGACAGGAAAACGTTCTTGGGAAATAAGGCAAGAAACCACATCTGCTCCCCTGTAGGAACAGATAGTGGTTAAAGACTACATGTAAAAGGAACTGATTTAGGAACTGGATCTAAACAACCTTCAGAACTTTCTCACAGTTACAAAGCTGCTTTTGTATGATGGTTTGCTTATTTACACGGGTTCAGATAATCACAACAAACAATAAATAAATTCCCTTTACATCTCTGAAGATAAACTTGTTTTTGTTTTGGGTCAAATTTTGACCTATATTTCGCCACAGTTCAATTAGTTCCATGATTTGCACATACCAGAACATTTTAAATAATTTAACGGCCTGACATCTGTTTTAATATATCTACCTGCTTAAATGAATAAGATCAAACAAAAATACATTTACAGTCAGTATCAGAGATGTACAATGTACACTACCTACCAAACAGATATGAAAAATGTTCCTGTTTCTTTAAACAAAAGAGCTCATCCTCAGTATGGTGGCTGTGCTTTGACATCTCATACACTCTCATACGCTTACAGTTGCCATATAAACATGCTGTCATTTACCATGTTAGCACATGAACACGCTGTTAAATGCTGGTTAAATATATTCCTGTTATGGTTACCTTACGAAGATGTAGCACACGCCTGATATAATCCTCATGTAGCACTTCTTTATCCTGAATCTCTGCTGTGTAAACCTGCTGGATTTGTCCCTGCAGGTCTTTTATCAGCAAATTGCACTGCTCCTCGTCTTCAATCCGCTGCTGCAGGTGGATTCTGACACAGTCACAGAGAGATTAATTAAGTATGAACCTTAGATATGACCTTTACAAAAAACAAAAACTACTTTTATTATTGTTGTTCTTTATGAAGTTTTGTTCATGTTGTGATCATAAGTCAACAGGTGTGGGCTGTCCGACAATCTTGGACCAAAATATTGCGGGCCATCTCAATTTGACATATTCCCACAGAAGCAGAGTGTCTGTGGTCGTATCTGATGGAGGTTCCATGTTTGTTACCCCAGAAAGAAAATAAAGGCTCAGTTCATTCAACATTGTGGCCTGAGGGTGGCACCAGAGGAATAGCTATGTTATCCTGAACTAAAATAAACTAAACCATGAACAGAGGCTCATAAGAAGTCAGCTTGTCAGGAGACTGCAAGGCAGGACACCTAGTGTACCTAGTGTTTTATCTTTAAATGAAATGTTTAAGTGCTTTGAGCATCATAAACAAATTTCAATTTGCCTCCATTGTGTTGGACAGAGGATAGACTTCTCACAACATGGACAAATTAAACTAAAGCCTTCAGCGTGGGTCCACAGGTGATCTCTGAGAAAATCCTTCTTTTTTTTTCTAATTCGGTTGAACGGACCCTTAAACATACTATAAGTTGTGAATGTCGGGATCACTTATTAAATATGTAAACCCAATTTTAAATTAGATGTTTTTGCTTTAGAATCAAATGAACAAAACAAACTGAGACAGATACATTTAAAGGAACATTTTGACTTGCCTGTTGAACTCTGGCAGTTTTTCCAGGTCTAACAAAGCAGAATGAGTTGTGATCTTTGAAGGATTAAACTCAGATATCAGTTCATCTATCCTCCGCCCCATTCGATTAGCTACATGGAAACACAAGCACATAACAGATATTATCATTTATTTTTTATTTTTTTTAATAAATCTTTTTAGAGCTGACCTCATCAGGGTATTTACCTGATAATCACATTATTATCATGATAAACACAAATTAATAAATAAAATATGTTTCTATTTTCTTCTTTACTTTTAACATCTCTTCTTCTCCAATTACTTTTTAATTATTCATCCATCACTCACTGTTGAATCCAGATCCACAGTTGGTTGTGATATCCAGCAGAGCCTCTGGCAGGACCCCGTCTCTCTGGAAGCTTTGAATGAATATGTCCCCCTGTCGCTTCGACAGTTTACTGCCGTCTTTGTTCATTAGAAGCGGCAGATGTCCGAAGGTGGGCGGCTGCCATCCAAGAGCTCGGTACATGAGGAGATGTTTGGAGGTGGAGATGAGCCACTCAGACCCCCGCAGTACATGGCTGACTTTCATGTAATGATCATCTACTATGTTAGCGAGGTGATAGGTGGGAAAACCATCTGCTTTTATCACCACAGGGTCTCCCTCCACCTAAGAAGAGAGGACAGAGGGTATGAAAAGCAATATGTGAGAAAAATGATGGAATGAGAAAGCTGGGAATGAGTAACAGGCAATGTGACAAATGGATGGAGCAGTAAAGACAAGCACAACTCTGGCTAATGTAGGGACCTTGTTAGGTTACTCTGTAAGTAACCTCACAGTTTTGTTTTCAAGGTGTTTGCAATGTCAAAGATCTTGAATTCATATGAAATGGAGTATATCTAATGTCAAAAACACATGAGAACAGCCTTTGGCTTACTAAGAGGGTGAATTGATGCTCCTCATGCCTGAAATGATGTGTGACTCTCCTAAATCTTGTAGCTCCATTGAAAGAGTGTGAAATTACTAAAGACCCGACCTGTGCCACCTCATGACGATTCCATCCAAAGATAAGATCCTGAAAAGGTTCAACGCCAGCTTCCAGGCGAAATCGGATCACATGTGATACTCCCTGAGCCAGCTTCTCCTGGACCTGATCGGGCCGCAGGTGACGACATCTGTTGTCATACCTGAAGAGATAAAGAAACACAGTCTGCGCCTTGACTCTGGTAAGAAAACATGCAGATGTCTGTGTGTTTTCTTCAAACTCTGTGGAATTATGTGACAACAGTGTTTGTATTCCTGTTTTCAGTTACCTTGGAGTCTGTCCAGTCCTTAAAGCCTCTTTTTTCAACAGCTCCAGCCTCTGAGAGCTGCAAAAACAGTAGTAGGCGTGACCACTATCGACTAGCTGCTGGGCTGTCTGACTGTAGAGGTCTAGTCTCTGAGACTGCAAGTATGGACCCACCAGCCCACCTTGACGAGGACTCTCGTCTGGAGGTATACCTGCAAGAAGAAATGAGCTGAGGTAGTACAGATGATGACTTGGCTTATTTTTAAAGAGACTTCAGTTATTTTGGTCTTTGAGTCACTGATGATATTGATGTATGATTCTTTAACCTAATATTATGGACTCAACCAACCCTTTAGATCAGTGGTTCAACCCACCTAAGCAGTTTAGGAGTGCATACAAATTTAATCCACCTATTGTCAGACAAAACATTTTTCAGGTACATCAGCAGTGGAGGACTCCGTCACACAGAGATGACTTAATGCGAATGGGAGAAGTTGTTTCATTGCTATGTCCTCTGTCTTTACCTTGCACTGATATCCAAAATGCAGCCAGTTACTTCTCCACTAACCTCTGCTTCACAGCCACGTAGGTTTCAACATCAATCGAAACTGGCATTTCTTTCAACTTTGTCACTGCAAAGGGATTTCTACTCCTCTCTTCTGTAATAGACATTGCCTGATTTTCAGGGAATCATTCTCCAAACTGTGTGTGCATTCAACTGAGATGAGCCCCTAAAACAATACGTAAGACAGCTTTTAACACATTGTTCTCGCTCCAAAAATCATTCGGTGATGAGAAAGCTTCCAAGTTATCATTGTCCAGATGAGTGAACGACGATGGCAGTTTACGGATGCATGCTTTAATTCAGTTTGAAATGGTGAAGAGCAATGCATTTCTACCCTAAAATCCCACATTCGGATCATTAAGTCTATTGAAATATTAGCTAGAAACACTTACAGGACGACTTTTTTTCATCAGAAAGTTTTACAGTTAGCACCAAGTTTTTTTTTACCCTAACGAACAAACTTAACGTGTGTAAGAGCTCAAAAGATCAAATTGGACAAATGAGTCCAATTCTCCTCAAGGCAGCCACCGGCCTTTGCTATGGTGCAGCAGCTGGTGTTGGTTGTAGATCCCCACCATCATGAGGTCTGAGTGAATCCATACTCCTGGTATTATTGTCATATTTTATGCTTTGCTTGGTTCTATCAAGTGGCCTTATATACATGGCTCCATTATGCAAGTACTCCATGCGCCCATTCAAAACAAAAAACAATACTGATGTTCGGGATTTTTTTCAAAAACGTATCAACATATTTTAGCCCTCTTCCCTTGAACCCGTGATTTCGGCTATCCAGAGTTTGTCCCAAGTTAAGAACCACTGTAATACATGAAATAAAAAGGAACCCTGTAGGTGGTCTTTTACAGTTACTGTGCACAAAGGCTAGTTGTTAAACCAGTGTTTCTTACCAGCCCACTCCAGCATGTCTTCTATGGACTCTGCAGCTCCTGGCACCAGTCTGCTCTGATCAGTGTCCTCCAGTCGAAGGATGAATGAGCCTCCATACTTTTTTGCAAAGATATAATTGTAGAGAGCAGTTCGGAGACCTCCAAGGTGTAAGAAGCCTGCAGAACGAAGCAATGCATTTTGCAGATTAAAGAATATCAGAGAAAGAAATATCAAAGAGGCTGGGCCTGAAAATGAAATGATTGTCTCTTTTCCAAATTACCCTATCATACGAGGAAAAGCACAGGTATTACTAATAACATAACAAAGTTCCTGTTCAGTTCAAGTGTCTAAATAATCTGTGACAATAAGCTAGCATGCATAGAAAACCAGGGTCATAAAACTAGAGCAGCTAAATGGAATTCAGCCATCGTTCATTTTATTCTTTACACACAGGCTTTTCCTCCAGCGATGTGCGAGAATGTCGCTCTTCTGCCTTCTTCAGATAAAACACTGATCGGATTTGAAGTGCCAAATTTGACCCCCCAGAAAAAATATTTTGCCTCTTGACATCAGCGGAAGTTTCACTTACAAATGCTTTTAGGTACACATATCTGAATAAACAATGTAACATGTAATGCTGCCTCCTCTCTTGTCTTACTGTACAACACATATAATTATTTACTGGATTCAGTCTGTTGTTCACAGTTTTTTTCCCCCTCTAATCTTACTTGAAACAAAATTTGGTAAAATATATTGTTTACATCATGCTTCTTACTTGCTGACCTGTTTACTTTTGTTCTATGTTATGTTTATATGTCTATTTGTGTCTGTGGTTTTATATGTGTACTTGGTCCTACTGGTGCCTCTTGGCCAGGTCATGTTTGTAAATGAGAACTGGTTCTCAAACATTTTTACCTGGTAAAATAAAGGTAAAATAAAATAAACATCAGTGTTTGCTACACATACCAGTAAAGTACTTAAACCCATGTTGTCAATGAAGGTCATATAATTAGTGATCAGAAAAGAGCTCGTTTGGTTTATGCTACCTAGGTTCCTGGATAGCATTTTCATTCCCAGGCTGTGTATTTTGGACCTTACCTGTGGGACTGGGGGCAAACCGGACCCTCACGTCGCCCTGCACCGTGGAGCAGCATCTGCTAGCAGCGGAGTGAAGCTGGAGCTCAGCCCGGCTGTTTGTGGCCGCTGTCAGGCACCGAAACCCCCTCTGAAGGACGGAGCCGTGCAGGAAACACCGCTGACAAGACTTAAACCACGGCGACATGGTGACAAAACGTGTTAAAATGTATACCAATACCGAGACACCCGTCCTGTGGGTTACACCGCTGACAGGGACAGCATCGTGTGGAGTTTGTTCGCTAGCTAACCAGGTAGCTGTCAGGCCCGGTGACTCTGTACGACAGCATCTAAACAGACCACAGCAAGACGGGGACACGAAACATAACAGTCCGACAAGTTTCACCTCACATGTGAGTGTGTTCACCGGCGTTTGTTTGGGTCAAACCGTTGACACAAAACCGGAAAACGAAATAACTAGAGACAAACCCCACAGTGCCACCTAGCGGGGCGGCGGCTTCTTCTTCTGCTTCTTCTTCTATGGCTTTTGGCGGTTCAGACCATAGATATATATCTATGGTTCAGACGTTACCTTTGTCATTTCTGCCCTCCACAGGGTTAAAACTACATTAACTTTGTCAACACAAGTTATATTCTGGGACATATACCTGAATAACTGCCTTTATTGACCTTGTTGTAAGGGTAGGTGAATATTTTTGAAGTACCATAACAAAACATTATTTTGCAGTCAGGAAATTTAAAAATGGCTGCTTTACATTTCTGGAGGACTTCACCACAACAGTTTCATGACCAAAGAACACAAATAACGAGAATAAATTGTTAAAAAAAATTAATTTAGAGGGCTTATATTTTCAGAAAATGCACCTTAAAACGGATACAATGACAGAAGACAGATGTTTATGCGGTTGGAGACTGTACTGGAGAAAAGAGTTGAAGTTTGAAGGAGCAAACAGTCTGCTGAAGACAGGTAAAGAAAACAACACATGTCTGATACTTGTGCAGCCATGATAAAACAGCTGGGGAATAGTCATGAGGATGTGGAGCAGGGCTAGTCCAGGGACTGTCACCTGATGCAGAGGTCTGAGGAGCCAGAGGAAAACACTGTGAAAACATGGTCCTCCCCAAATCTCTTTGTTCGCCTCCAGAATTATTTTCTATAAACATTAACCTTCTACTGAAAGTTCTGATTTTATTTTATTTTTTAGCTCCAGTGCTTTGAAACAATGCAATTAGTCATCACCTTCCCCATCATTTCATTCTGGAAATCATCAAAACAGGTTGTTTCTGCGTGGAGTCGTTACTCTGACCACCAATATTCATTCTCCTTCAGTTATGTTTTGCTAAAAGCCTAAATGTTTTTGTCAGTTTGAAGGACAAAAAGACAAAGACGACTGGAACCACACTGACAAAACATTTAACAAAACATATCGACTGTGTTCAAGTGAACTTAGCTGCTAATTTTGTCCATGTGCCTTTAGTGTTCAGTGGGTTTTTAGAGCTTTTTCACTGAAAACGTCCACATCTGAACTGACTGTAAAAATGGTGCCTAAACAATAGGGTGCAGGAAACTAAAATAATCCTCACAACTGAGAAACTGCAGGACAGTTAGACATTTTTTGTTAGCTTAGCATATCAAGACTGGCACCCAGGGGAAACAGCAGGGCTGACTCTGTCCAAAGGGGGCAACATTTACCTACCAGAAGCTCTAAAGCTTGTGGAAGCACATCACTGCCACACCAGAAAAACAAAAACAGATCAGTATTGGGTCACAAATTTAAAGGTTTATTGTTACGACAAGATATATTCATGTCATATCAAGTCACCTGAAGGCATTGAAGGCTCCACGAATACATGACTTATGACAATATGATCTCACCCTGTCTCAGTCTAAACATGAAGGTGAACTTGAAGTAGAGCTTAATCAAGTCATGTAAATGAGCAGTTCTTATCAGTTTATTCAATATCTGTGTTAATACAATAAAAATGATCACTTGTAACTTGAAACACTGTAACTATAAGCACATTTTAAAATGTGAAAGGTTTCACATTAAAAGGTAAATAGCACCATGACAATATCTTGTTATAACGATAAACTTTTCTCATTATAACAGGACACTGATCTGTTTTTCTTTTATGGTGTGGTAGCAATACGGTGCTGTGCATTAAGTTCACTAATTAACATGTTATATCTTGTTTTTAATCCATGCAAAAAAACTAAATGTAAAATCAATTCTCCATTTTTTAGACATGTTTTATTTCCTGGCTCAGATCCAGGCAACAGGCAACAAGCAGAGATTCCAGTCACTGCTATTATCCAAGAAACCAATATGTAAAATTATAACTTGTCCTTCTTACATTCCAATTTGGGTAAGGATTAAACAAACCGGTTTTAGTAGGTCTTTCCTGCTATTTTCAGTCTTTATGCTAAGCTAAGCTAACTGTTAACAGTAAGTGCGAATAATGTTAATCTTGCTCTCTGCCAGAACCTTGAAGCATATTTCCCAAAATGTCAAACTAATCCTTTTAAAATATAGGTATGAATTAGTGCATCTTTAAGTTCAACATCTGCAGGGTGCACATACAAGTAGAAACAAAAAACTGCTTCTTTCCATCTACACATTTGTGTATTTGTTGAAAGACAATGGTTCTTGGTTGTCTGTCTCTCTGTGTAGCCCTGTGATAGACTGGCGACTGACTCCAGCCCCCCCCACGACCCTACAGAGGATTAAGTGGCGTATAGGTAATGGATGGATGGATGAAAGACAATGTGATTAGTGTGTAATTCTTAAAAAAAATGAGATAAATCCTAAAGTTTTTTAAAGAATTGTATTGGTGTAATAACTCAGACGCCCTCAGGCTGAAAAACTGTCCATGCTGTAAGACTAATGTGGTTGCAAACATACTGCATGGAATTCCTTCTCCTTTTTCAAACTGTGAAAATGTTTTTACTTCTGAGTTGTAAAATGAGTTGCTGGGCTTCTGTTTACACTTCTCTATTCTTGTCAGCCACCACTGACTCTGAATGAACAACCTGTAGTGCTGAATTCACTTCATTTTTCTCTTGTGATTGGAAAACCAGTTCAACTTGACTAGCGTGTGTGTCTGTGTGTGTGTGATATGGCTTGTTTTCTTTTTATTTCTTAGTATGGGCATTAGGGCAAATTGGCAGAGCTCCCTGAAATAGATAAAGAACATATATTGAGGAAGTCTATACCTCCTTCGAGGAGATAGCATCTGTTTACCCTATTTTTCACATGCAGCAGCACTGTTTATGGTCAACCCTTATTTTGGTGTCCACACATGACGACTGGGTTGGGTGTGGTGCAGCAAGGAAAAAAGAAAACATGTCCTTGACAAGCTGTTTAATATTCAAAGTAAATCTTAAGTAAATTCTTGGCTCAACTCTAAGTTAAACATTGCATGATTCATTATAAGTATTGTTTTATTCTAAACATAACCAGAGGCTTTACATATCCAGAAACAAACACTGTAGAGGTGTAACCTGTTGAACACGAATTGGGTGTAACGTCACGCTTTGTGCCTTTTTTTTCTCTGTTCTCGCTCTCTTTCACACAGGCTTTCATAATCTAGAATGCTGAACATACATGCACACCTGCTGCAGTTGAATACACACCTGTGGAAGAGGAACCTGCTTAGTTCTGCCCCCTTGTGCAGCGCAGAGGAGTCAGCCTGCACTGCCATCGTCACAAGGCAACACACCCTGCAGCGGAGCACCTGTGTCTCAAGTGTCAGGAGACAGATAGTGTTTAACACCGGCTCTATACAGCACCTGAAGGATCGAGCTACAGACAAGATTTGGTAAGAGATTCAGCTTTGATTTCATGACATTATGCCATTTTATTTTCAACTTCTGTTACTGCAACTCACAGGAAGTCATCATCAGTTTTAAATCTTATCTCAACATGTATCTGTCATAGATGGATCTTTATGAATATGTATTCCTATATCAGAACAACAGGTTCAACAAGTACATGCTAAATTGTGTATAGGCTGTTTATAAAATGGTAAACACACATGGAAAAGATTGAAAAACGGTTCTTTTTGTTGTGTGCGTGTGTGCCTCTGGAAACAACGTGCTGTTTGGGGATTTCAGTGGTGGGAATAAGTTCTGCCTCATTAAACTGAGTGTTATCAAGTCTGTAGGAGTTCTTCCAAGAGGAGACGCTCTCTTTACAGCAAAGTCTAATAAGAATGTGACTTTCTGAATAACCTTTAGAACAAAGAAGAAGGAGTACTGCAGACCTTTACTTGGGTAAAAGTGGCAACATAAAAACATTACATTTCAAGTCTTACATTCAAATTCTAATGTTAGGCCTGTCTGGAGGCCTGAATACATTGTATTGATTATGGAGTGTATTATGCATATTGTATTATTGGATAATCATAGATGAATAATCGTACCACTTCGATGTGTACATAGAATGTTATTGTTGTGGCTGAACAATGTTGATGTAATTTTAGCAACTTAAAATGCCTTTATCTGGGCGCCCCGATAGCCTAATGGTTATGTCGTGTGACCCACATGCAGAGCCGTAGCGGCTGACCCGGGTTCGAGTCCGATCTCGGGCATTTACCACATGTCCTTCCCCACTCTCTCCTGTTTCCGACTCTATCCACTGTCCTATCGAATAAAGGCAAAAAGCCAAAAAATAAACCTTTAAAAAATGCCTTTATCTACAGCAGTGTGTCATAATTAGTAGTAATTCATTTGTAAATCTTATGCAAAGTGGCTTCACCAATGTGGTGGCGTGAAAGAGTGAATCTCAGTCGGACATGTGGTGAGATACATTTATGAAGTAGTGAGGAAATACCTAAGCTACTGTAGCATAGTTTTATCTTAATCTTTAACATTTTTGTATTTAAACCAAAGCAAAAGTGAGCCAATTCCACTACAGTTAAAAAATTTCAACATCTATAGAGGTAAACTGACATTTAGGTTAACTTCTCCCTAAACTGTAAACCAACATTTAGAATTAAAACTTTTTGGCTGATGAGCTTATTTTATTTTATTTTGTCAAATCCTTTAAATACCCATTTCATTTTCAGTTTTTTGTTGAGTGCATGTGGATGTAATTTAACCAACCCTATAGGACAAACATAAATACTTTCACATCTCTTCTGTTTAGCTCCAGCTTTGAAAATAGCAAATTAGTCACAAAGACTCTGAATTGTTTGCCTTCACCTGCCAGAGTTACAATTGTGTAGAGGAGGAATGATCCTGAGCAAACACTTAAACTTTAGCCAGCTATTTATTCTAAGTCAGCGATCTATGTTGCAATATATGATGAAGAAATAAAGAATCAATAGGGTGTTGAAAGGGAGTTCATGAGTGTGAGTGTTGTTTACTTGTTTAGTTAGAGAAAACACGTGTTAGAAAAGAACAGAACTTTTTATAGCCGACAACATTACATAAGAAACAAGGAATGTTTCCTTCTTTGTACACAGCTCACGTTTTTATTCATGTCCAAGCAGAAGAACTCATCGTAAATAAAGGCCTTAAATCATCATACAAGGTGCAATAAACTATAAAATACATATTTATATATAATATTTAAAGAGCTCATTAAATGTTTTGCATTGGTAACATATCTGCGTACACATATATGTTTATGTGCACACACAAATCTTGTATTAAACTGGGACCAAAAAATGGCCAACCCACCACCCCTGCTCCATTGACGCACATAAAAACACACTAGCTTTTGAAACCACCACTTAAAAGCATAGTGAATGGATACTCTAGGCTACAGTGAAAGCTTTGTCGCCAGCGGGCCGCCGCTGTGAGGATACATGGTAAATTGAGGCTGCTATATTGTGCAGTCAGGAGTGTCTGTATTTGAACATTCTGTATCATCTAATTTAACTCAGTCTGATAGGGTGGCATGGTGGCGCAGTGATTAACGATGCTGTAACTGTGTAGCTTCACAGCAAAATGGTTCTGTGGTCAAACCTGCTGGTGAAGTTTGCGTTCTTTCTGTGTGGAGTTTGCATGTTCTGCTTGTTTGGGTTTGCTCCAGGTGCTCCAGCTTCCTCCCACAGTCCAAAGATATGTTGGCAGGGTAATTGGTGATTCCATAGTGGTTGGTTTGTGTGGTTGTTTGTCTTTTTGTGGCATTCCTGCAATTTACTCTTCTGGGTTACTCTTCTGGATACTGCAGTCTATAAACAATAACTGATTACACACATCAGACTCTGATATTCCACAATAAGTAATATTTAAATAAATAAACAATTGATAATATCTAAAATGTTACAGAAAATAACTATAATATTAATACTGTACATTTTCATCCTGCTGTTAAGGTACAGACTGTTACTCCTGGCCTGGGTGTTGCTGGTCGATGAACACCTATGTATTTTTACAAGTGCCAGGGTTTATAGATTATAGATAATAGTACTTTAATCTTTGGCCTGCTGCTAGAAAACAGTAAATAAACACAAACACCCACTGTCAAATTATGAGTTTTTTACCACATGCTCCTGAAAATGTTTTACAATAAAAGCCTTGTCATCCCTCTGAACCCCAAACAAAAATGTCACATTTTTATTCACTCTGGGCTCATTTTTCACTTCAGTATAAAGTCCTGCATCTGGAAACAGCAAAACCATGATGAGAAGCAGAGAGACCCAAAAAATGTCTTCTGTACAGTACGACAAAGCTATAAAGCCATAAATTATATAAAAAAAGAAAAAATGAGAGGTGCTTTTTTTTTGATAATTCATTTCACAAAAAATTACATAACTAGAATGGACAACTTTTCCCCATGTGTCACTAATACTAGAAAAAATGGTGACTCTACTTGCAGTTCAGGCAAAAGGTTCCTGAATTTTTGTCATGTGACTTTTGGTCTCAGCTGAATCAGTAGTGGCTTCATTGTTATGTGTGAAGAGTGCAGAATTTCTTCTTTTTTTTTTTTACAGAATATGGTTCAAGCAAGCGATTTGTGTTTGGCTAATTGTTTTATTATTTATGTACCGGTATTTATTTTTGGCCTTTTCATACCTTTATTAGAGAGGATAGGACAGAGGATAGAGTCGGAAACGGGAGAGAGTGGGGAAGGACACACGGTAAATGGCCGAGGTCGGATTTGAACCCAGCACAGCCGCTACTCCTCTGTACATGGGTCACGCGACATAACCGCTAGGCTATCAGGGCGCCCCCTAATCTACAATACTTGAAGTGTGTATTATAG
>OMNN01028565.1:14246-26212 GCA_900302755.1 Chromis chromis | reverse complement strand
TTACTTAATAATTTCAATTTTTCAATTTTTTTATTTTTATTTTTTTCTCAAGTAAAAGTCATGATCGAGATTTTACCCCAGGTTAAAGGTGCATTATCAGGAATTTATAGTATCAACAGTACAGCTGCACCACTCGCTATAGTCACATGTTTACAGTACTTGCAAAAGTTTAAGCATTTAGTTGGATGTTTAGATTATTAACAAATATTACCAGAGATGATAATATATTTTTATTTTATTCCTTCTCAGCATTTGACCAATCCTATTCAAAGTTAACCTTAACTATACATATTAGGAGCAGTGGGCTGCCGCGGTGCAGCGCCCGGGGAGCAGTCAGGGGTTAAGGGCCTTGCTCAAGGGGGCGAACAGTGGTGGTGACTGGGACAAGCAGTTGCTCTCACTTCCTCACCTTAACCTCTTCCCAGTCCAGGGGCTCGAACTTCGCTTCACAAACCACTAGGCCACCACTGCCCTTTGACAGCATGACAATGATCCTAACATACATCCACAGTCATTAAGAATTATCCTTAATGACAAAAAAAATCCTTCTTTAAAAAGAAAAAACATTATCACTTCACTTCTTGTGTACTGTACTGTATATATTTTCCTGCTGGATTTTAATATTGTAGATCAAAAGCTCAAAGGAGTACATTTTCACACTTTTACTCATACTAGATTGTTTAATTCATAGCAAGACATTACAATTAATTAACTGATCATGTGTTTTTTTCAAGAAATCTCCACAGTGACCAGCATATATAGTTGTAAGATAACTCCAATTGACCAAAAAGTACAGCATTTTCCTCTAAAATGTAATGGAGTGAACATATAAAGTAGCCTGGATCACTAAATGTTGTCCACTATTCTGCATCATTTCATAATTCTGCTTGCGTCAATGGCCCCATTGAAAATATTGTAGAAATATTTGCATGTTGCTATGCTCTGTACTAGAGAGTCAGTCACTTAAGTCTGTTAATGCCAATATTTATTGCACTTTGATTACATTACAATAACGATTAAAGCACATCATTATGAGTGATAGCAGAACATTCACGGTATTCTCGTTGTGTCATATTCCCTCTGTGCAGGAAAAGAGTGCTACAAAGCTCATGTAATGAATATAGTGTCAATGTGTACAGTGAAAAAAGTAAAAATATGCATACATTATTCTTTTTTTCATATATAGTAGGAAAGTGGGATCTAGGAATGCTTTATGTCAACACACCACACACTTCAAAAACAATGCTTCTGGTTGTCTGTTTGCCTGTGGGACAAATTATGAACATGTGTTGTCATATTGGCTATATTGAATGAAAAAAAATTAATAAAACTGATAAAAAATAACTACAAATATTTCAACTTTGTTTGAAAGCTTACATCTGCAACCCTGTCTGTATAGTTTTCCCATAAGGCACCTGAATCTGCTCTGCATTGCTTCACTTGATTAGAGGTTGGATCCTAAATGTTAAAGTAACTTTTGTTTTCTTTTCAATCATTTGTCATGAAATTCTCCCCTAAAACACAAAAAGCCATTTCAGTTTAAGTTGATTTTAGCTGGTACCTAGTCTGGCCAGTTATGAATGGACCCATCAGATATTTACAGACCACAGCAACTTCACATCCAAAATGTATTTCTGTAACATACAGTATCTACACTTTGCAAGATTATATATTTACTTGTTTTGTGTGCTTTTTTTAGCCACATTTACTGTGTGTTTTATTGTTATTTTGCACCTCTTAAATGTCAAAAAGAACAAAACAGTCCAAAAGTATTTTACTGACAGTACATCTATGTTTCTGGTGGGAGCTACGAATGAAAGCTGCTCAGTTTGCAGAGACGACTTATTCTGGAAGAAAGATGAAATGAGTTTCTCTCTACTACAACCGTACGAATGGATAATTGTGCAGAGACGACACTCATGTTTGACAGCAAACTGACATCTCTATAATTAAGCAGCTGCAAGAGTTTGACTGGCGAACAATATCATCAATGTTGAAACAACCCAAATCGAAATATACAAGTTAGTTGCACTGTAGTCACTAGATACATTTACGTCTCTCCATATCTAATGTGTTTTTTGGGGGGGTTCTGCAGCAGTTGAACTTCATTTAATAGACAGTCTTGATGTTTTGTAGGACGCTTCCAAAAAGTAACAAACACCAGGGATATCTTCTGGGAAATTGGCCGGAAGCTCCTGTCTGCTCCTGGGAACAAAGACAAACTCTGGGCGACCCTTCAGCAATCTGGAACAAGGAACACACAAATAAAACACGAAACTAAAAGAGAATTATTTGACACAAGAGGAAACACAGTGCTCTTCTAAAAGTTCATTTTCCTGTCTGGGACACTTTGTTTCCCCCCAGCCCCCCTGCAACAACCACTTGTGGAAACAACTGACACCATCCAGACCTACTGTATACTGACATATGTTCCGTCAGATAGTGAGTAGTGAAGAGTTACTATGAGGTACAATTCTCACACCTGTGGGTTGTCGGGCTGATGTTGATTCTTCCAGGTTGGCTGCATGATTCAAACTTGTTAGCCATTGTGACGTTGTTCCCGAAAAGGCAGTAGCGTGGCATCCTCACCCCGACTACACCAGCCAGCACTGAACCACTGTGGAGGCCGATACGCATCTGGGGGCGGGGGCGTAAATGCAGAAGTTGACTTAGTTTGTATATGTATAAATGTGAACAAGCTTTGGGGCAGTTCAATACACATTCCTGACTTTGCGTTTATGCTGTTATGCTGTTATGGTGGAAGTAAAATCTAAAGAAGCACACAAATGCACCAAGAAAGGCAGCAGGGAAGATTTCTAGCAAGTAAACATGGATGTGCAATAAATTTGATGTACGATTCAAAATAGTTTAAAAAAAAAACAGCTTTGTAAATGTTTTATGAGGAGAGAAATGCACTTATCGAGTTTGTTAGACCTCGAGGACACACACAGCGGATTTTAGAGAGTAACACCGAATGAAAACAACTTTCTGAATCTGTAAGCTGCGGACTTCATGTCTCAGACGATGATATTGAGGTCAGGGCTCTGAGGCAGGCAATGCTCAACACTCTGGCTGTATGTTTGTGGTTAGTGATATGCTGTAGAAGGAATATGGGATCTGATAGATGCCTCTCCGAAGCTACTGCGTGATGGATACGAATATAAGCAGTAAAAGTCTCTATAACATTTGCACAGTACTGTATTTTTAGCGTTGCCAGTAAATAGAGTTACCACAGAATAAAGAAGATTTCAGTGTGGTAGAGGCAGGGCTTTAGCAACCGTTGAAGAAATGTTCCGGATGGTATTTCTGGACATTTGGAGCAGGGGCGGAGCCTTTGGGTGACCCAGGGGGCACACAAACTTAAATCGGGCCACCCCAAAAACCAGTAGGAGGGCCCATCAGAGTCAACAATTAAAAAACAAAGCTGGGAACCACTATTACAAATTTAAAAAATAAATAAACGGAGGGTAACATAAAAAAAAGCTTCATAGGAGTCCTCATGGTGTACTTCTGCATGCCTTCATGTCCATGGCCAAAACAACTGACTATTTAACTGCTACAGCGATTTACACATAGAATTAAAAGAATTTCAAGTTATCGGTGTGAGCAGTTGTCTCAGCCTGGCCATTCCTAAAATACTGTCTGACTCGTCACTGATTTGGGAGGTTAGTGACATGAGTCTAGACATGTTGGGTATGGCTGATTCTTATTTTTATTTCAGTAAAACATCTTAAAATGTGAGAGTTTAGAAAAAAATACTGCATATAATAAAAAAAATATAAAAAATTGCCTTGTAATGTGCATTTTTGTTTTCTGTTTACTTTAATAATTTCTGATAAAATGGTATTTATGCAGCTCCTGCTGTGGTGCAATAAAAGCTCTAAATACTTTCCATTTATTACTTTTGGTTCTTGATTTTGTAAATTAGTGGAATTATTATGATGGAGAAAATGAAAATTCCTTGATTCAGTTCATGATGGCTGTTAATGTCCTTATACCAAGTTCTCTTCAGATAAAGACAATATTTGGGAAATGACCATGTGTAAAATATAGCTCAGAGTGCTTGAAATCATTAATTAAAATTTGGAAATTATGCTGTCAGTCAAAAACTAGCTGCTTTAAATGCAAAGGTTTTGTCAGGTCTTGTCTTTCTGTGAACAACAAACAGAGTAGGAATAATTCGTTTTTTAATCAGAGACACTTTTTGTTCAAAGCTCTTCAAATGAAAACTCACATTGTTGGGAGTTACATCATCAGACTGAACAGGGAGTATTACAGTAATTAGTGCTTGACCCTCACCTGTATCGGGTCGCCTGTTGGTGTCATAACTTCGTCTGAAAGCTCCATCATCTTTAAAGCCATGAGTGCAATTTGGACAGCGTGAGTATCACTCTCCTTGTGTAAGCCACCAGCTACACAATACGCATCACCAATGGTCTCCACCTAAATAACGGGGGGGAGATAATCATTTCTGCTCCGGCAAATGAGACATAATTCAGGTTTTCAGAAGCTCTTTGTGTTCTCTCCCACCCAATGCGAAATGGCTTCCGGACTGCATATAAAGTCACATATTGCGTTCTCCTTTTTTAACCCGAAACTATTAAATTAGCTTTTACGAATACAATGTGACATGAAGACAAAGAAGCTTAAACACAATGATAAATGTGATAAATGTAAGTGTGGATATTCATCAAAATCTCTTCCACAGTCTGGCTTCATCTTGCTGTAGAAGACAGAAAAACATGTGGAGTAATAAAACTTAAACCCTGATCCCCAGCCGTATGATAAAGTTCAGTGCTTTTTTTTCTTCTTCTTCTTTTATGTTTGGGTAGATCTGGACTGCAGAGCACTCAACAGCTACATGGCCGAGACAAAGTGAAACTATTTTTAGGCTTAGACATGTGGAGTGGAAACAGGGTCCTCAAGGAACCCCTGACTTCCTAGCGTTTTACGAGATATTTGTCAAACATGCTTCTCTCTCTGTTATGCTTCCATGACACTTTGATTACATTACCCAGCCTCCCTGCAGATTAGCAGCCTTTGGCAGACACTTGGGTAGTTGGTTGAGTTACTGTCACATTCTGCCTTTTGATTGCAAAAATGCTTTTACTTTGATACAAACGGTAAATCTGTGACGGCATTTCATACAGTTTTGGACGTCATAGGCCTCCTATGCTGCTATGTTATTTGCTAGATTGTTCTTATAAATGAATGAAAAGTACAACTATGTTTTTGAACCTTTAAAAATGTATTGTTTTAATATATTTCTTCAATGTTGTATACACCTACTGCTGCTGCTGTTACTGCAGGAAATTGATTAATTGAAGGCCCATTTGGGTGTTTTTGTGATGGCTGGGTCATAGCTACCGATGAACAATTCTATGGTAAAATCCCTGCAATTTTAATGGGTTCAGAGACATGAAGAGGAGTTTATACATGCTGTTTCAGATATATAGTTTAGGCTGAATGACTTAAACTTGGACAAGCAAAAAAAAGTAAATAAGTAATAATGAAGAGATTTATTATTATCCACAAAAGATATGACATACTTAGGAGTATAGAGATGACTTTAAAACATCATTTTGGGAGGGTAAATTTACAGGAAATATATTTCAACTAACAAATAAAATGTTTAAATACTCTGGCTCCAAGATTCTTAAATATAAGTTACTAAAATCTATCTAAAAGAATAAAAATCAAAGGCAGCAAAAGGTCTAAAATTACACAGTGTTTTTTTTTTTTTAAAAACACTAGGATGTTGAATCTGACATATTTTTTGTTACAATGTCACTTTGCCATAAGAAGCATAGTAGTTTGACAAAATGTCAAGGTTGTTTGCCTGATATGAGAGGTTTGATATTGACACCTAAATGGTTTGTTTTTATTTTAATAACACTGTAGCTGCTGTCAGCCACCCATGCAGACGTTCTTATGAATTCTCAACGCAGCAGTTTCTACAGGTAAAAACATGAACCTGTAGAAGTGTTAAATTCCGACTCACACAACCACAAATAAAAGCAGATGTTCAGCTCAGCAGTGTGCAGTGACATGAACCTACCTTATAAACATCAAGCTCTCCACAGTGGTGGTCAAACCTGGTGTACAGCTCGTTGAGCATCGTGATCACTTGCATCGGTGTGCAGAGCGAGCAAACAGCCGTGAAGCCCACAATGTCGGAGAAGAGCATCGTAACTCGGTCGAACTTCTTGGCTTGGACCGTCTCTCCCTGCCACAGCTGCTGAGCCACGGTGCCTGGGAAGATGGAGAAGAGGAGGTCCACCGTCTTCTTCTTCTCCTCCTCCAGTGCTTGGTGAGCATGCTCCAAGGCTGCCTTGGCCTTCCCCAGACGCTTCTTCAAACCGTCCTGGGCTTTGGCCTGTTCACCCACCAGGACCACGTCACGCAGGGCGTTATGAATGGGGATGTCTGACAGGTAGAGGCCACGGCCTGTCAGCTCCTCCAGCTTGTCCACACATGGAGAGCCCAAGAACAAGATGGCGTCTGACTCTGAAACGTAAATCATCTGACCTTTAAGGTCCATGAGCTGAAAGGGAAAATCAGAAGATGAGAAAAGTTCATTTCAGTGGGAATTTGTAATGTTAATTTGTATGAGAGCCTTACTGAGCTCAAACATTTTGTTCTTCACAAGAAGAACATTAGGATTACCGTGTAGACTACATTCCGCAGCAAAAGCCTCTTGCTGCAGGATGTAGCCTCGGCATATTTTTCTTAAGTACTTCTCTCCCACAACCAAACTAGGAAATATTTTTTTCTAATATACAATGTATACACACATAGATTCCCTCAAGACATATGCAGAGATGTAAACATTAGAGAAAAACCAAAACAAACTTGTCAAATTTGGCATTAACAAAATGAAAGCTGTTTGCAACTTTCTGTCTGCTACAGCAGTAAACAAATCTAAGAGTTTATTTATGTTTCAGAGACACAGAAGTTTAAAAAAGGGAAAGTCTTCTCTTACTTAAGCACATTATTATTAATGATGCTGGCAGCATGGCTCTAGGGAGTGTCAGTCAGTTGGTCCAGACTGAAGTATCTCAACAACTACTGGATGGATTGTATAGGATTTGCAGCATGAAGTTTGACATTGGTGGTTCAGAGCTAAATGTCTCTGCAAATAATGAAACATTCTACTTTCCCTTAGTTTTATCATTGAGTCAAACTTTCGACTTGTCTAGTACTTCGGTTTATGACCAAATACCTTTAAAACCAAAGACATTTCCATCAGATTCAGCTGCAATTTGAGTTTATGGCTAATTTGGAAATGTCAGAAAGCTGAGATGAGACATTACACCTGCTTCACATCACCATCAGTGTTTGGTTTAGCGTGTTAGAAAATGCTAACATGCTTAGCAAAAATACTGATTTACTGATATGATACTGATTTGAGGAGAAAAGTCTTTTGTCATGTCACGTTGATGTATGTAAAGATTAACTATTAAAACCAATAACTGTATTTTGAAGTTTTAAAAAAGTAAATACGTATGCATGCTCACAGCCTGAACAACTTGTCCTGTTCAAACAGTCTTTGCCATTATTTACAAATGATCTGTGTGCAGCTGACACCATCCTCTCACCAGTTCTTGCATTCGCTTCATCGCGTCTGGAGAGATCAAAAACATATTTTTGTGCAGTTAGTTTTTTTATTAAAGCCTCACAGAGCCACTGGAGTGACAGTGAATTCTTAGACTTATATATAGCTACAGGACGACTTTGAAATTGTCACATAATTAACGTTAAATGTGCCACTTCCACTGACAATTTAGTCTTGTTTGTACACCGCAGACTGTCAGCAACGCAACATCAACCCCAGATGGAGGAGACGTTTGGTCGCTTGCCCACTCACTGATTCCTACCTGTTTTAATTGGACTCCATCCATTTACTAATGATAAATCTACCACTGGAAGACAAGTGGTAACGTTAAGTGGAAGCATCTCTGACTGAATGTCATTAGTCACTGTAGCACTGTCACGTTTACTCACTGATACTGTTTTTTTTTTTTTTTCAGGGCAACAAATTCCCGTGCACCCTTGCAGAAATAGCACGAGCATGACTGTGCCTTTGATGGATAAAATGGTTTGACATTTGCTTCTGATCTCCGCTGGGGGTATTACGCTGATCTCTACCTCGGGCCAAGTGTGCCCAAGTGAACCACTAATAAGCTTGACTGCTTTTAAACAGCCCTTTTTCTCTCTCGTCTATCTCACTTCATTTAATACCAAGATAATGATGGGAAAACTTTGATACACTTCATTAGTCACTGGCGTCACGTCAGATTACCTCACAGACATGTGGACATACCTTCCCTGTGTTATCTGTGGTGGAGACTCCATGTTTGATCCGAATGATAAACTGTGCATTCAGCATGGTCAGAATACCCTGAAAGGTACATTTGATCTGGGGGGAAACGATGGAGAAGTGTTCTTGGAAGGTGGCAGACCGTCTCAGTCCGTCCTTCCTGGTCAGTCTCTTCCTGAGCCCGTGTCCTATTTGTACCAGAACCAGGTCCTGGTCCAGTATCAGATGGAAAGGGAAGATAGTGGAGAAGAGAGAGGTAGGAAGGGTCCCAGCTGAGGTCGCCCGCAGCGGACTGGGGCTCAGATTTTTAGCATCCTTAACTACAACTGTGTACAAAAGATTTGGCTGCGGGCTGGACTGCAAGATGCTGTCTTTAGCAGCAGGGGGGTCCTTCAGCACATCCACAGTGGTGTGGTACAGCAGGCGGGCAGCAGCTTTGATGACTCCAGGGAAAAAGAGCTCAGTGGTTGGCCCGGGGTTGAAGAAATAGACAGTAAGCAGACCCGGATCCTTGTCTAAGCACAGCACCGAAGGTTCGTTTACACAATCCCCTCTGTCCGGGTTGGGCTGCATGCTGCTCTGTTTCAACAAGACATTGAAGCTGTTGAGGAAGTCGTGGAGAGCTCCCCCCACCACCCTCAAAATGTGTCTGTCCTCCTCATAACACATATTGAAGAGCTCCTCGCCAAGAGCCACTTTCAAGGCTTCCATCGGGATCGCTGTCGGATGTATAAAAAAAACAAAACAGGATTTGATACACAATATGGAGCTTTAAAAAGCCGGTTACATATTTTGGAGTTTCAGATTTACCTGTTTTGCTTGAGTAAATGTTCATCATCTCCAGTAAATGTTCTGGTTCATCTCTGCAGCTCCCGTAGTGTGGACAGCAAAACGCTGGACTGGAAAGCCAACAATTATCAAAATCAGACACATAAACCAGCAATCAGTGGACCAGACATTTACAGTTCAGTCACAGAAATGCATCATACTAGAGTATAATTTAAAATGTCTGCTCCTATAGGCTACTTTGTCGACCAGCAGCCCAAGACACGAAGATATTCATCCATATTCTCAGATGTTATTTTTACATGTGAGCAAAAAGGCAGCAAATTCTAACATGGAAAGCTGCTGCATTGTAATAATCGTCATTTTTGCTTAAAAACATTTCAGCTCCATGTCAGAAGGTGACCACAATGAGAAAAGTATTTAGGACGCATCATTGTCTGTGTGCCATTTTCCATAGTAAGATGTGTTTCAGCAGATTTGTAAATGTGTTTCTCTTTATTCTCTGGGTATCCATAGCAGCCTGAGTCTGTATCATACCTCACTCCTGTTATCATCATTAGTATCACACTGGTAGTGAGGGTGGCAGCAGGAATTTGTGAGGTATGGCTTGCAGCTGTTAGTCAGTGTTGCACTTATTAGTGTCATCATGGCAGCTGTATTTATATTTTTAAAAAAACACACAAGTTACCTTTCAGAGTCCCTGCTGTGATCTGATAGTGTCATCATTCGTTGGAGGGCAGTGTGCAGCCTTTGAAACTGGATCAGAAAGTGTCCAGCAAGTTAAAGGTCATGGCAAGACTTAGAAGTAGCCTCAATTACATAAATATTTAAAGATAGCAGGATTCAAGTGTTATGATCTCAAGAGGATAAACACGCATGGTGTCTATGCGTAAAAGCAGAAATGCGTAAAATCCAATTGCTAAAGAGGCAGTTACTATTTTTTTGTTTGTTTGTTTTTAAATGTAAAACATACTGCAGGAAGCACATGAGGTGAATAATAATAAATGCATCCATACTCACCTCTGGACATGCCAATTTTCGGATGCTCTCCCCAAGTGTATGCAGGTTAACTTTGGCTCTGCTCGTCTTCTGTCGAGGCAGGTCCTCACCTATTTTTCCGTGCACGTCCTTAGAAATAGGCGATAAATCCGCGGCGTCAGTTGAGCGCTCCTCAAAGTCTCCCAGCTCATTATTTTTGGCGCTGCCGGAGAACGGACACTCTCCGGAGATCTTCAGCTCTTTCAGCTTGGCGCAGAACATCTTCCTCGCTGGATCCTCCGAGCGCTTATCTCATTTCGGGGGGAGACAGTTTGGGTCGAGCGGCTGCGGACTCTGGGAGGAATTCCATCATCTGGTGCGCTCATCCAGCTAAAAAAAAAAAAAAAAAAAGAGCCTCTCCTGCTCTGCAAACCCAGCCGATTCAAATGATCAGCACCAAAACCCAGAGACCACATACAATATTCATTGAAAGCTGCATGGGCAAATGATGGCAGGGGACTATCATTACAAAACGCCAATGAGAAAATAGAAAAAAAGAGCAATTGGCCAATCCATGCGCAAGTGGGGCTGGTGTAGCCGAACAACCTATCAGCAAGGAGAAATTATTTCCAGGCGACTCCTCGCATGCAATTTCTTCTTTCTTATTTTCTCAGCTCAACGTTGGGACTGGGTAGTATCATATGGAACTGGCAACCCTTTTAGCAAATAATCACATTTCTAATGTAGATGTCCCCATGTGGTTCTTAATGGTGTTTGTAACTATTTTGCATTTAATTTGAATATTACAAATAGCTCTATTTCTCACACAAATACCACCATTACAGCATCCTTCCTCTATTTCCCTTATTAAATACCTGAAAACTGGCAAATATCAAGGTTCCTTCACCATTTTTTAAACTCCTGAACGAAAGACAATGTATAGTTTCCTACAGGATCTGCTGCTTTTCTCTTACAGCTTCTCAACCAAAGTGTAACTGAAGTCGAGGGGTCTGGCTTTTGACAAATTAGAAAAATCCTGATTCACAAGATAAGACTGCTTATACAATTAGAAACACTGATAACATTTTTGTAAGGACACATTAGTTGAGTTGATTCCGTTAAAATGTCCATCATAAATGCAAATGATGCTCCGGTTCCTTGTTTTGTCCCAGAAGCTTTTAGTTGCTTTTAGCAAGTTTATTGTGTGAAACCAAGAAAAGCAGCAAGTCTTCACTTTCTCACAGCAAGAACCGTTGTTTTTTTTTTTTTCTTTTAAAATCATTGAAAGTACTTCCACAGATTTTACACACATCAAAGTCTGATTACAGGTTATACAACTTGTATACGTCCTTTAGGGGCTTCAGCAGAAGCTGTGCAGTATCTGATATGATGCCCTGATGCCATGCAGATCAGCATCTGTGTGGAGTTATAGACTAATGCTGCCCCGCCTACCTATGTACATTGCTTTGGATCAAAGCATCTGCTAAATGAAATTGTAGAAATTGTAGTTTACTCCTCAGCTCTGCTTGAGGCTACATTAACCACTCGGTCCAGTTGCATTGTGAGTAATATAGGTGACGGAGTTTGATGAGGAAGAAATATATGTCTATATATATGTAATGGTTATGACAAATCCTCTTTGATATCAGATTTTCTGAACAGCAGTTTCAAAGCTCAGTGTGGTGGCTCCGGCCTTCGCGATCTTGGCAGCAAGGGAAACCATCTGCCCCTCAAAGTAACCACACCCTTAATTACCTCCGCCAAGTGCTGTTTGTTTGTTAGCAAGATAACTTGAAAAGTTCTGAACGGATTTTGATGAAATTTTCAGGAAATGTTGATAAAGGGCCAAGGAACAAGTGATTAAATTTTGGTTCCCCCCCCC
>OMNN01028565.1:0-14188 GCA_900302755.1 Chromis chromis | reverse complement strand
TCTATGGAGATTGACTCATTTTTGCAGCCGTCTCAAGTGGTCATTCAAGGAACTGCAGTTTTTAGGACTTCTGTGCTGGGTTCATTTTTTTTTAGCCCTGGAGGCTGCTGCTTGCTTTTTGTCCTTTTTGCTTAATTGTCCATAAAAAGCCCAACAGTATTACAAAAATGTAACGCTAAGCTCATTTAATTGAACAGCAATAATTGTAAGAAATCGCCTGTTGTATGACTAATTAAATGAACCTGATCATTTTAGCTCTGTTAGTCCTGTGCCTGTTGTCAAATGATCTCCACCACAAGGCTTGGTTATTTATGGCTCTAATAACACTCTATTAAAAACGTATTTATATTTTTACAGTTATGTATTGAGTGTTACCAAATATCTGATATTTTTATTAACAATTTACAAAGATGTTATGGTTATTGACATTATCTTGTTGCTTAACTTTGGTTTGCATGGCTAATGTTTCCAAAAATATGGTTTTCAAAAGTACTTTTTATTCATGCTTTGCTTTATATGGCTCTGCACAGCTTATGCATTGTCCTAGGAATGTTGTTTTTGCTGTTGTCCTTTTGGCATCTCCATGTATGTTTATTTTTTATCTGTTTGTGTTAAAGGTCACTTCCACAGTTCCCCAAAAATTTCAGTTGACAAATAGCTGCTAATAAACACAGGCACATTTACAGAAACATGCATGTAATAAAGAGGAACATGCACATTAGTTCTAATGTCACAGAAAAGTGAGTTTAATTGCATCATGATGAAAATGTGTTTTATTTACAACTGTTCAGGGAATAGTTCAGTAATAATTAGATATGTTAAGTGATCATTTATTAGGCAAAAATAGATTTCATTGGCCATGAGGCTACAGCACTGCTCATTTCCCTTCTTTGGTCTTAAAAGAGCAATTTCTCCGTCGAACATAATAAATCAATTTCAGAGTTTAAATAATGAACAGTATTGTCACTTGGGAGTTTTTGCATTACTTGCAGGGTAACTCGGTTACGTAACTCATACGCTGGCTGCCTTTTAACTACAAGGCCGTAGATGTTGTTACCACATAAAATAATAGGTTTATAGGTTGGAGAGTGAAGGAGGAATCCTTTCATTATGCTCCAGGGTGGCCGCAGCCAGTCAGAGTACTTAATTAAATCGTTGTTTTCTTTGTAAAATGTGCACACTCTTTTATCTGAGTCACTTTTATTGTGCATTATGTTAAATGCTGAGGGTGTCGGCTGTGAGGCTGTGAGGCTATCGCTTCAAGATCTTAGGCTAATTTATCTCTTTTGAGAGGGCTAACTTTAAACCTACTTTATCCAAGCACAGAGTCCTGCCAAACAAGCCTCCATTTAAAGGCCAACTCACTGAAATGATAAATGTTGGGTTTTTTTTAATCATTTCACATGCTCTTATTTTGACTGCAAATAAAAGGTTACTTCTTTCCCTTTCACAAGAACATTTATGTAAAAGCAGCTGTTGGTGGGGACCAAATCAATCACATTGTTACCATGAACTTGCTTTGTTTATCTGCTCTTTTCTGAGATATGGTTGTACTTGCAACAAGCTCACTCATTACAAACTCAAGTTAATGTGGAGATTAAAGAAAAATGTTTCTAATGTACTTCAGAGTAACATTTCACTTGTTCCTCAGCCTGATGGACTTCCTCTACCAGGGCTCTCCAAGAGGCAAATTAATGCAAGTAAAATCCACACTTGCATTTGCCTCTTACAAGGCCTGATATGAAGAGAGTGACGTCTTGATGCAGATCCTCCTCAGGTCTCAGAGACCCATCTGTTACCGTAGAGGTGGCAGATTCTCACCAAGACCCAGAGGAGACAGCACCAGCTGCACTGGCATGAACAAACATCTTTGTCACGATTATCTACAACATGGACCTTCTGATCTGTGCCAAAGAGCCAGAGTGAATCAGGACAGAAAAGCTTTAGTCTAGTAGTAGCCTTGGCTTTGTGCTGATTTGTGTCTCATCACTGTGTAATCTCAGAGGAGAAGAGTGGAGCCCAACTCGAGCTGAGGGAGGAAAAGACAAGCTTTTAAAGCATCTGTTCTATAAAATGAGGAGCGAGGACCCAAACAACAGGCAAGACTGCTTGTTTCACAGCTGGGGGAATAAATGAAAATGGTTGAAACCACTTCGTCTGAAGGCAGATGATACAAGAGATGATCTGAATCCAGACAAAAAAAAGAGGTGCTGCTTAGTGAAGACACAATTTCTTCATCTTCTCATCCATCATCTGATCGGAGTAGAAGTTGATCACTGGGCTGGTCCTGTTCAAGGTTGCTTCTGGTTGTTTGTGTGCTGGAGATTTGGGGGAGAAGGAGGCAGCTCTCATGTAGTGCAACAGACAATTACGTGGACGTCATGGGTGAGAAAAAAAGAAAAGAGGAGAATTGTATACAAAAAAATGGAAGAAAGTCAAGCGTTTCCAGCTGTACTGAGGTAAATGCAGCAATACGTCAATCTAAGAAAACTCTCTTACAGCTTGAAGTCGTGAACGTAAAAGTACTGAAAAGCAGCAAATGCAAAAACACTAATTATGCAGCAACTTATTATTGTTGTTTTATTATTACTGATGCATCATTTTATTGTTGGTAACATTTTCTGTGTGAAGTGGAAATGCTCAAGTACAGTATTTGAATAAATGTATGTCGTTCCATTCTACCGCTGGACATAGAACTGTTTATTCTTCCCTGTTGCCTTCATCTGTCCGTCGCTCAGATGTTGTCCTGGGGTGAACCTGTCAGTGATGGGGAATAATGGGAGACCAGCGTGCAGACCTCCTGCCTGAGTAGGAGACCAATGATGTGAAGCGGAGGTCATTTGATATCCAGGAGCAAAAGATGCTACACGAAGATATTTTCACATCTGCTCCATTTTATTGAGGCAATTACCCTGCAAGTTCCCTGCTATGTGTGCGGGAAGACCGTATCTTGTTGACAAAAACGTATTATTTCACATAAAACGGCAACAACACGCAAGCAACCTGCATGGTATGTTGCTGTGCAGGTTACAGATCTGTGAGAGCAGGACATAACTGTGATCCTATGTATGACATAACCTGATGAGCTCTTACAGGCCCATCTGGTGGAGATGAACTTAAGCTATGAAATAACATATATTTATTGGTTATGTAAAGCATGTACTGTAAATTGCTTACATTGCTTGACATAAATGAATTACTTGCATGTACTAGACTAATAGTTTAGCTGTGAAATGTCAGTAAACACACACACACACACACACCGCACACACACACACACGCACCACGCACACACGCAAGCACGCACGCATGCACACACACACAGACTAGCAGTAGCTTGTTTTATCTGTGGAGCCCCTGAGCACAACATGATCCCAGATGTTTCACTGCCTGACTTCCTTGAAAAAGGGTCCTGTGTGGCTCAAGATTACTGAAAGTCCTCTATTTTGTGTATATATTTGTGCATATTTAAACATTTATCTGAAGTTAGTGGATACCTTACAAATATTATTTTCAGTATAAATTTCCCTCGGGCTGCATGGGGGCTCGGTTGTTAGCACCATCGCCTCACAGCTAGAAGATCCCCGGTTCGCGTCCCGGCCTGGGCTTTTGTGTGTGGTTTGTATGTTCTCCCTGTGTAGTGTGGGTTTTCTCCGGCTTCCTCCCACAGTCCAAAAACATGCTGAGGTGAATTGGTGATTCTAAATTGTCTATGGTTGTGAACGTGAGTGAGCTTGGTTGTCTATGTTTATGTCAGCTGGGATAGACTCCAGCCCCCCCGCGACCCAACAGAGGATTAAGCGGTGTATAGATAATGGATGGATGGATGGATACATTTCCCTCTGTGCGACTATTCACAACATAAAATTGTGAACCTATGCCTTAAAATGTGTTAATGTAGTTTTAAACTGCATTAAACCTCTTCTTCTTGTCGAAAACAAACAAAAGGTCAAGATACTTCTGCGTACATCTGCTGAAAATAGCAGAAAATAATGTGTTCTGGTAAAGCTGAGATGAATTATCCCTGAAAATAGAACTCTTTCCCAGCTACACAAAACTTATTTTGTATATATTCAAACTTTTTTTTTCATTTGCATCGCCACGTCCTGCCACATCAGTCACTTTGTCACACAAACAAAAGAATCCAAAGATAAACTTTTCCTATGGCCATATGATGAATGTGAGTTTCCATAGCAGCTGCCATATATTCCATCCATGCACACACTCTTGCAAGGATCTTAATACTCTGTTTATGATACGGAGGGAGATAGCTAATCTCATCACAAATCAAGCCCAGCACACTGAGTGCACATGACTTCAGACTGGAACAATGTATATACTTTAGCTGCACTCAGTGTGACAAGAAGAAAACCTGTGGAGCAGATTGCAACTTTCAGGCACACAGAAACCTTGAATAGATGCTGGCCACTGCGATAATGTTGCATTCATGTCCTCTTGTTAATTTTAGTCGATGATCACCATGACTCGAAACTGATGCACCAAACTCATGAGCACATAAGACGAGCTTGTGTTTCCTTTCTCACACTGAAAATAATACCTTTTACTTTCAAGCACATTGTTCAAGAGGAGTGCAGCCATTCCATCCGTATATTCATAAATACTGACACAACATCCCATCCTATCCCGTTAAGTGTGTTTATTTCATTTTTTTCTGCTACATTCAGCTGGTTCACGCTGAATGCTCACACAAGAGGGACCATTTCAGCTCCTTTTCCCAGTAATCATAACAAGCTCTTGATGATTTTGTCCAGAGGCACTGTTAGGAGAAAACATGACTGACCTAAGACTGACCTCATTTTCAACCCTGCTTCCTGACGTGTGCCATCACATAATAACAAAGAGTTGCTCATAAAATTAGAATTTTAAAGGGCCGCATGGTGAATTGTTTTCATTGGGGTCTTTAATTCAAGATTCTTGTCCTTTGTTTGGCTTAAAGCAGTTAATTACACACTATTATCTGATTTATCTGCAAACACACACCTAGCTCTGATTATATTTTTCAATTTTCTTAATTTGATGGTGCCGCTTGCTTCAAGTGATCATTATTTGACTGTTCATAGTTACAGAGCTCCCACTTGTATGTTAAGACCAACTACATACAACATCTCGAACACTGTGTCCACTCACCCTGCCTGGAAGTGCACGCATGGCTGCCATGGATACCCGGAGGCTAACAGGCAAAGCATCAAGAAACATGTTTTTGCTGTGGATTAATTGTGACAATTTGCACTTGCAACACACTTGCTTTGTTTTTTCCCTTGGTAAAGAAATTAAAAAGGAAAAAAAAACAACAACAAAGAAATAGTTTAATGAAAAGATACAACAAAGAACAAGAGTGTTGAGGCATGTTGTCAGATGTTGCATAAGGGTGACAGGGGCACTGAAGCTGGAATAATTAGATATAATATGCCTCGCTCAATCCCAGTAAAGCCGGACCAGCATCAGAGACTAATCGCACCACTACACTTTATATATTACGCTCTGAAGGAGTGAGCAGCATGACTGACTGGGGAATTTTTGAAGCTATGGTGCCTGAAGTATTTATTTACTTATTAATTTAACCCAAATGCAGACTTTACTAAATGTTTTTTTCCTTATTTTATTCTTTCTCTGCTCTGTTAAAAATAACTTTGTGGACAACCTTTACGAAAAGAAGAAAAAAATGAAAGAAAATTTGTTTCTGTTATTTGTTAATGTAATAATAATTAATGTGTGATGCTTCACAAAACTAATATGTTATATAGGTTACTGTACATGTGGGTTGTTTTCCACGGTCTCCACTGATTACCTAAAAGTGTTTTACATTTATACTTCTAGAGGAGAATGTAGCATCCCAAAATGTAGAACTGCCTTTGCCAGATCGGCCTTCTCTGTAACTACAATGTGTCAGTGTCACACTGCCAACAGAGATCATAGCATGTAGTACGTTCAAAACATTTGCACGTTTAACTAAGGAATGGCTACTAGAAAATCAAGTTTGTACCCACATCTAATAGCTGTGTGATGAATGAGTGAGTGAGTGTCTGATTGCCTAAAAAGAGGTATATGTTAAGTTACCTCATGTGTAGAAAGCGTGGGATTAAATCTTAGTAATGTTAATGTTAAATATGAATATGTTTCAATCTAATTTAAATTAAATGTATGTAAATGATGACATTTGAATTATAATGCAAATGTATAAAGACATGGTCATGTATCCATAGACTATACACTTAGAATCAGTCCAATGTAAAGACTGTAACATCAACCTGTCCAGGGACTACAGGTGGAAAGGAACATTTTTGCTATAACCTGGTACAATGCATCTTTCCTTTGTGGTCAATATTAAATTATACACTGTCCCTGTATAAATAAAACCCATACCATACCATACCATACCATACCATACCATACATTTCAGAATGTATATGCATGCACTGGAGCAGAGAGTAATGTTGCTGGAATAAAATACTACTAAGGATGTAGTAGTATACAGTATATGCAGTATATACAGTGGTTCAGGCTTAAGGATTCAAAAAGAGTTGTTTCTGTCTTTATAGGCTGATGTCTCAAGATTTGCTGCATGTGGATGACCTAGACAGATGTAAATTTCTAAACTGTGTCACTGGAAACTACAAAAGTTTTAAGGGTAGTGGAAAACCAATGTCAGAGGTGCTCAACTATGGTTTACGAGTTATTTTGAACGCACCATAAATGGGCGGAGCCAGTGTGGTCCAATAGGAAGCGGCGACCAGAGACACGTTGAATAGTTCCTCCAGCAGACATGTCAGCCTCCAGTGCCTAGACAGAAACACAGATAAACTGGTGATTTTACTTTATCAGACTGAACTCCACGATGGTGAGTTTACTGACAGATTAGTTAAACGAAACGTCTCCTTCTGCTCAGCTTCATATTAAACTCTGTTTGCTGCTGGCGTCACTAACAGCAGACAGCAGCTCCTTCAGTTCAGCAGTCAGTCAATAAGACACAACAATGATCCACGTTAAAGATATAAACGGTCTCTGACCTGTCTGGTTTCATCACAGGTTGTCGTTGACTCCGACTCTGCGATCATTCTTCGCGTCAAAGGGCCGCTGGAGCTGAAATGTCAGCTGGACACCACAGATGGTGAGTTCATGGACGTTTGGCTACAACATACTGAGGACATCAATCCCCTAGTAGGGATTGTCCCACACTTTCTGCATGCATTGAACTGCTCTGACCAATTTTATTTACCTTCACCTTTGCCTAAATGCTGTTTCAAAGTCTTCCACAGGAATATAATGTTAAGATAAGTGTAATGGAACCTTGATTTCCACGAATAGCTGAGACAAAAAGCATGTAGAACATTTTATGCACTTTGGGGAGCATTTTGCAATATTGGTCACACCAGTTAGGATTTGGATTTGACAGTGCAATCCAACCAATCATCGTCTATGTTAGTGAAGTTTGGGATCCACTCAGTCATCAGGATTGCACTGGATGGGACAAGCAAGCCACGGAGGTCCTGCATGCACAATTCTGCAGTCTCATGTTAAGAATGCAAAGAAAAACACCAACAAATGCATAAAGAATGTAATTAATCCATCATCCACTGATTGTTGAGAGAGGGACATGCAGCAGACCTAGCTGTACAATGTGTGACTACAGGTTACAAGTTGAGGAACATCACAGAATATTTCAATTATCATAACTTATTATACATTTGGCACACACAACACATTTTTACTGTTTTTCTTCTTTTGTTTGCCTTTCATTCCATTCCACTTTCTTTATTTCACTTAATAAATTATTATTTTTTTCTTATACTATTATATATATATTATTTTACTATTTCCTATCCTGTTTTTTTTTTAATTTTTATTTTTTTTACCCTTTTTTGATTTACACCACCCTTGATGTATTGTAAATCTGATATTCATGATAATAAAAGCATATTAAATTTATAATTGAATTGAACTGATGTTAAAACAAACCCAAAAACATGACTTAGTTGGAGGAAATTGTTTCATATTGTCATTCACTATTTACACGGAAGAAAGAAGCAGACAAGACAGTAAAAGGCTGAGGATAAGATTCCCATTGTGGTGATCAAGTGCAGTGTTGCATATACCACTCTGACCCCAATAGGCAAAATACATTGAAACAGTGATGAAAATCATAAATTGCAGAAAGAATAATACAGCTTTGGCATAAAACATAATGTCACAACAGTGTAGTAATAGTGCTAGAGTGTCATTGTGTGTTTATTTTTCTTACAGCACAGCTTATGCGAAATGTCATCTCAAGAACATTTGAGAGTCTTCGCTCCCAGGTGAAGTCTGAATCCTGCATCCTCGCTGTCTGTGACAGTCCTGTTTTCATTTGGCCAAACAAAGGCATCTATGTGACACCTGAAGAAATCACTCCTAACACACCATGTGAAGATATACATCAGTGGATACAGTAAGTTCTATTTTTTCATTCTTATATGGAAACCCACATCAGTCCACTTCTCACATCTTTACACAGATGTTTACAAGGTTTACAAGGGGTATTATTAGCACTGAATTGTTCAGGGCCAAAATACACTTCTGATTCCAGGAGTAGTCTAGGATGGAGTTAAAACTAAACATTCAGCCTTTATGCATCACATACTTGCAGCAAACTCACAGAAAACCTGAGGTCTGGTCTGAATCCTAGTTATTCAAGGACAGAGAAAGTTTGCTGCCACTTTTTGTTAAGTCAGATTTGGGTGTAAATGTACTCATGTAGTCATTTTTATTCTCTAGTCTTATCAGTTTCATTGTAATCTGGTTTAATTTTGTTTCTTACTTTTAACATCTGTTTTAATCTTGTTTTTTATTGTCTTGTGTTTCTTGTTATTATTGAAGACATTTACACAGGAAAACTCAACTTTAATCAAGATTATATTTATTTATTTCAGGACAGATGACCAAGAAAGTGCTGGCAAGAGATCTGCAAAAAAGAAAAGCAAAAAAAGTGTTTCAGCGGTATGTACATGTTTTGTTTATTATGAAAGATTTAGTTTTTTGCAACATTCTGTATTAATAAGAGAATACTAAATCCTGAATTGCTATAATACAGGTATGTGACAAAGCATCATAGCAGTATTTACCATGGTACAAATAACTTAAGTAGGAATGCAATTAACAGTTATTTTCATTATCAGTTTGTCTGGAAGTTATTCTCTCAAATAGCTATTGGCTTGTTTCATAAACTGTCAGGGGAAAGAGAAGAATTCCCTTTAAAGTTTTTCATTGACCAAGGTGACGTCTTCACCAGTCCAGTTTTATTTTTACAAACAGTCCAAACCATTAAAGCTGAGTAAAAATGCTGTCATAGCAGACCAAGTTTGCAATAGAAGCTCAGTATGCTGCCACTATATCAAAACTGCTTTCCACCCCAGATGGGACTCGAACCCACAATCCCTGGCTTAGGAGGCCAGTGCCTTATCCATTAGGCCACTGGGGCAGCTGACTGTGCATGTTATCCACTGCGCACATGTCAGTGTTGGGTGGTAGTCATGCTACTATCCTTTTGTAGTTCATTTTCTATGGGCAGACATAGCAGTGTTTGTGTGAGGATGAGCATGAAAGCACTCACCTGGCTTATGTTGTTCATGGTAAAAAGCACTGCAGATGAATGATTGACGTATAAAATGTCAGAAAAAAGAAAAAAGTCTTGACGATTTCCCAGAAGTCGAGGTGAGATCTTCAAATGTCTTGTTTTTTCTGGCCTTCAGTCCAAAACCTATAGTTATCCAGTTAACTGTCACAGAAGTCTTAAACAGCAAATATTCATACTTGAGATTCTTTTGCATTGTATTTTTTGGATAAAGCATTTAACTGATACAGTTCTGGGAAAATATTGATAAATTAAGCAACTGTGGTCTCGTTTTGCTTCCAAATGCAACAACTGAACAGAACAACAACTTAACAGAACTGAAATGATTATTTCTCAGGCACTGAGTTTGTAGCTGATCAGCTGTTAGATAAACTGACATTGTATTTGCTCTAAACCAGTTTATCTGTCTTATTATCCATATGACGTGTCTGTGTACTTATGATTACATGTCAATTCATCCTTGTCATTTAGAGCGTCATAAACCTTCGCCTGATGATGGATTTGACACAGCCAGGTCCTCTCTCAGCCCCGATCCTCATCAAAACAGTCCAGAAATCTCACTTCTTGGCTGCAACTCTTCCCATGGACTGTGCTGTCTGTACCGGCTGCAGTGACACAATCAAAGAGTATGTCTTATCTTAAGAACACTTGGTTTCATGTTACTGAAACTCAGCCTATCAGTGTTGATAAACTCGCCTTGGACTCAATTCCACGAACAATCTCCCTCGACCGCCTCGTTTCTCATGGTCTCTCTGGTTTCGCAGTGCCTGTGAGCGGCTGCTGGAGGCGCTAACTCACCAGCTCTGTGAGATGGAGAAGGTGACCCTGCAGCACATGAGGGGTATGACGGTGCTCGTCCCTGAGGTGCTCCACTTCCTCCTTCCAGAGCCAAAAGGTCTGGTGACTGTGGTTTATCCAGCAGGAGAGTCTGACAGCCAACTGGAGACACAACGGAAGGTGAGAAGCAAAGACTCATCTTTGGAATCGTAAAGGTAGTTGCCCCGATGATGAGATTGTTATTGTTAGCAACTTTATTGCTGAAACAACTAATAAAACAGAAATGAAGGCTGAGGAATATAACTGTCTGTCCACAGTTTATCCAGCTGGCAGCGGAATTCAACTTGTACATGTACAATAAACTATCTTGTTTAACAGCAATGCATCACCCTTTCTTGTAATGTGTTTTTAAAAACATATTCCTGTCACTTTGTTTTGTTCAAACTCTTTGTCTGAGTAGGAGTTGCATCAGCAGTTTGAGCTCCCAGACGACAGGCCTTACTTTAGAAGAGCCAATGCTTACCACTTTCCCAATGAGCCCTACAAAGACGGTTACCTCCGAAACCCTCATGTGGTTCTCACACATCCTACGCTGGATAATGGAAAGGTACATCTGTCAGTGTTTCTCCTCCATTAAGAACAGATAGAGATGTACTTTACAAAGAATTTTAAACTTGATTTGTTATTTTTTCTTTTTCATATGTGTGTTTTTTTTTTCTCAAGGTGTACTTGGTCCAGGGCATCTACAGCTATCATCACTACATGCAGGACCGTATTGATGACAATGGCTGGGGCTGCGCTTATCGCTCCCTGCAGACCATCTGCTCCTGGTTCCAGCAGCAAGGTTATGTAGAGCGTTCTGTTCCCACTCACAAGGAGATCCAGCAGGTAGCCGCCCTGTAAATATGACCCCGAAACAATAGAAAATAAGCCTACATTTGCATATTGGTGATATAAAAGATGCCTCTTTCTATTTGGGTCACTGCGTTCCAGGCTTTGGTGGATGTTGGAGACAAGCAGGCATCCTTTGTGGGGTCACGTCAGTGGATCGGCTCCATCGAGGTTCAGGCTGTTTTGAACCAGCTACTTGGGATCACTTCCAAGATCATGTTTGTGAGGTGTGATTGCATGCTGAACAGCAGCACCTTGTGAATGTTTAATGTGGATGGTTTAGATTTATCTGACGACTTATCTGCGTGTTCTTCAGTCAGGGATCTGAGTTGGCATCAAAAGGCAGAGAACTGGCAAACCACTTCCTTACTGAAGGAACGCCCATCATGATTGGTGAGTTGAATTTCTAATTATTATTATTATTATAAGCATTTTGAGGCTGGGAGGCTCATTTAACTTTAAATTTAATACTAGAACATCATTTGTGACTGTGATTTTGTTAAGTGAAATTCTACCAAATTTTTATGATAAACCAATAATGACACCTAAACCTGGCAACATATATTTAATATTGAAAACATAATCAATGATTTGAATAGCGTCCAGTCACTCCTCCAGAAAAAATCAAGGGATTCAAATCAAAGTGACTGGTGATTGTTTTTGGACACTAAACATCATCTTAAATTAAATTGTTATTGTTTTCTGAAGCTTAGAAATGATTCATTATAGGCTTAATGACTGATTTATACTGTTTATGTAAATATATGTGTCATTTTTCCAGTCAAGAGTGTCACTAATTGGCCCTTAAATTTAAATTTGGTAAGGATTTGGTAAAAGAGGGAGTCGACATTTTCCAAAGCCCATATTACTTATCGTTAATACATACAAAGTTGAATTTTAGTTTGCTCTGTGTTGCAGGAGGGGGAGTTTTAGCTCACACTATCCTGGGTGTGACATGGAGTGAGACCACAGGGCAGATCCGATATCTCATCTTGGATCCTCATTACACAGGAGCAGAGGACCTGCAGCTCATCACAGACAAGGTAACTCTTATAAGGATCCTCACCAGCTGCATTTCTCACAATTGTCTTGTACGGTGCTAAACGTTGGTGTGGATATTGTCTTTCTCAGGGCTGGTGTGGCTGGAAAGGACCGGATTTTTGGGATCAAACTGCATATTACAATCTGTGTCTGCCTCAGAGGCCAAAAGTCATCTGAGCTCTTCAAATGGACCTTATTTGGCATCGATGAAGCACTTTGGAGTAGCACTATTACCTGTTTGCTTTATGGGATCATGTCAAACTTTAAGTCATTTCTGTAATTATGTTAAATTCTTGTAATTTACCCTCATGGATTTGGTCCCCCCCAACAAATCACAACCAGAGATGGATGTAATATTTGTGTGGAAAATCTATTATATACTGCGCTTTCTGCACTTGGCATTGGTTAACATAACAAACAATGATGAAATATGTATACTTAATGTGCTCATGACATGTTCAAGAGAAATACAATCCATCAATTTTAACAGAGTTTTGTCATTGCTTTATGTTACCGGTAGACAAATGAACCCTCCACGAAGCGATGCTAAACATGGCTTTGAGTCGCAGCAGAAGTATGCTCCGTTGTGTGGCTGGTTCATGTTAATACCTGCTGAAGGACGTCTTTATTATACTGCACTATATGGCTAATTTTACAAATAATTAAACTGTACAGTGTATTTTTTCATGTCTGTTGTTCCTTTTTCCAGCTGATTTAATTTTACAGACCTATTTTGATGATCCAGTAATCATTTTTGGCTTGTTTTCAAATTGAAATAATTGAATGTCTTGGCTGTTGGTCAGACAAAACAAGAAATCTGAAGAGCTCTATTCAATTGTAGAAGTGAAGAGAAATATCCAATCTGTGATTTATATATCTGCTAGTAAAAACATTACACTAAGCCTCATTTTGCCGTGGAACTGCTGGCAACATTTAAAGTAAACCCCGGCATTCTTGCTCCCACTAGTTGTAATGAAAATGCTGTTTCTGAACACAGCCTGATCTGCACTGGTCTCTCTGAAACAGACAATTTTATCAAAACACTCACACTGACAGGTCATTTTGCAGCTCAGATAAATCACAAATAGGGCTTTTGCATGCCTTACTTGTGATTTCTTACCCATAGGTTGATTGTGCGAGTAAGGGACAGAAACAGCCCCCTCCCCATTTAGGCCCCATCTCTACCCATCCTGCATTGGCATGTAAATTCTATGACAGTGACCAGACACAGGTTTATACGAGAGATTCCTCCCAAGTGCTATTGTCGGAGGACATCGGCATTTCATTAGTGTGTGTCACTTTTAGGTCTAACTATGTTATTAGGAGTAAGGCCGTGACAAATTGTAATTTCAGGGGACGCGCCTCCAGATAATCCCCTTTCTTGTTAATGGAGATGCTCTAGGGGGAGCAGTTACTTTGGCATAATAGATCCCCAAGGAAAAACTAAATGACCTCCCCTCTATTCATCCAGAGTGGTTTAAAAACTTTTTCTGGAAAGGACAAATCACTGCAATGCGTATTTTCTTTATTATTATTATTATTATTATTATTATTATTATTATTATTATTATTATTATTATTAGGGCCCGAGCACCAACGGTGCGTAGGACCCTATTGTTTTTGTAATGTTTATTATTATTATTATTATTATTTTTACTGATTCTTTAGGCGCATTTTTAAGGGTCTAAACGTGCAAGGAAAATGGTGAACATTTGCACAGGCATCAGACGTGGCGAAAAATTTGATATTTTGGGGGAACTGCACATGTGACTGGCAAAATGACTCAACAGCGCCACCTTGAAGATTGGCGTCTAGTGGAGTTAATACAAATAGTTTCACGTACAGCTACGA
>OMNN01028563.1:0-19429 GCA_900302755.1 Chromis chromis | reverse complement strand
GAAAAAAATCACATGAAACAGTAACAAAAGTCCTCACTGTCCCTATGAAATGACGCTGCTGTCATATACCATGGCACTAAGGCGGCACACACACTAGCTGTTAAGCTAATTATGCTGAATGTCAATGAGTATTCCTCCATTTCCACCTAGACCATATTAAACGATCTCCTGACCTGGTTTCTAACTTCATGGTGGAGAGTATTTATTACCTGTAAACAAGCTGGAAAACAGGCCTTGTCACGTTTCACTGGGGCTCCCTCACTCATCACTAATATGTGAAAATATGTATTCAGGTCAAAGATTTCAGGCCTTCCCTTGAGACCCTGTCAGTCTTCAGTCTTCCTTAGTGCAAACATGCAAACAAACACGTGTACTAAAGGGCACGCATTGCCTTGCAAATACTGTATACTCGAAGGAGAACAGAGAATTACATGCACATACAGTACACAACACACATATGGTCATGGTGTGTGTATTTATGTGCACTTGTTTATTTCCTCCACTTTAAACATACGAGGCTGACCATCCAATGCACTTACTAACCCTGAAAACAAAGGAGAGCCTTGGCAATGCTCTTGTTATCCATCACCTCTTCAGTCTTGCATAAATAACTCTTAATAAATAGCATCATCATGTCAGAGAGCTTTCAGCTGCATGGCCTCCCCTGCAGCTCCAACCTATTTTTTCTTCACTCTGCACTTTTATCCTTACTAGTTTTGCATTTTTGCCTCGCTTAGCATTAAGGGATACAAAATATTTTGAAAGCACGGTTCTGGTGACTCTTCAAGGATGCAAGATGCAATTTCCTGGGATGGTTTAGGCACAGTCATCTTTTTGGAGGGGATGGCCAGCTGTAGTGAATTTAAAACCACTCGGACGGACCGTGTTTGCCCTATAGGGAGGTATTATCAGTGTGGTTAGAGTGGTCTATTTTAAGACGGTAACAACCCCGAGGCAAAGATAATCAGTGGAATGGCTGGATGAGCGTGTTAATATTACAAACAGGACAATCTCAGTTAACATGTCTCAATTCAAAAAATAAATAAATATATTGTCCGCAATGTCTTGCAATTGTTGCCACCACACCAGGCAACACGACTAATTTGTTTGAATTTGAATCGGCACCACAAAGCTTTGCATGACAAGTGTGGAGCCAGATCAGAATGCCATGCAAAGCAAAAGAAAAAAAAAAATCCAAATTTTGGATTATTCTGCTCGTGTTACACCATATGAGAGAGGTTCCAAACAGCAGAGAGAAATCACTGATGCAATAACTTTTCTTCTCGCAAAAGATTTGATACCAATTAACGCAGTCACCACAGGGTTTTTAAAAAACACAGTCTGGTCGCTTAACAAGTGGTATATCTTAACATCGTGCACCTATTTTTCTCAAGCTGCCGTCCCAGAGCTGTATGAAAACTGCACGGCACGAGTTGAAACAGAGCTGTCACGAGTGGAATATTACGCAGCTTCAACTGAGTTGTGGTCCGGCTGGACAACGGAGCCCTACATAAGTCTTACCGTCTACTTTATTAATGAGGAGTTCCAACTAAAAAGTCCCTGTTTGCAAGCAGTATTTTTCCTGGATGATCATACAAGTGGGAACATCGCAAGAGGGATGAGAAAAGCGTTGACTGCTTGGGGCCCTCGATGAGAGACATTAAGTCTGTATAACAACAGACAATCCGGTGAACATAGAGAAGGCTTCTGCTCTGAACAAGTGGACCAGGCTGCGGTGCTTTGGCCACAGGCTGCAGACTTACAGAGGGTTTTTTACGAAGCTGTTTCTCTATATTACTACATATATGTCCATAGAAAAAAAAGTACCGCCATGTGAGGTTTATCAAATATGGTGCAGCCCTAATTTTTACCCACTGTGGTTCTCATTGTATAAGAACAACATGTAAATCTAAACAGTTTTTTTGGAATATTTCTTTCTGTTTTTAAATTTATTCATACATATATGCACACTTATGTGTCTTTGACGACAAATTTAGAGAGGCCAAGGAAGGTATGTCATGAATTAGTAAGTTATCACAACTAAACCAATGTAATCTCCTCAATCATATACAATAGTATATATGCATCATCTATACACACCCACATGCATCCCTACAGATAAGGTGAAACATTAAAATACACACATTCATGCTTACACACACACGCTTATTATATGAGAATATGTGGGTTACAGATGTAGGTAAATGGGCCAAAATAAATTCAAAAATTAAAACTGGAGGGCTTTTACATATAAATGAACTTCCATGACATTCAAGCTCTTAGTTCACACGATACTGGTTAGGCCTACCAGCAGCACACTGGTACACTGGAGTTTTAAATCCTATGTGTGTGGTGAGATTCCCATGCTGGAGCACCATAGTGATTTGTTTTACATCAACCAATAATGGTTAGTTTGCCAGAGCTGAAGAGGAGGAGCAAAAGTAGCGACAGACACAAAAGTAGGCGATACAAACTAGGAGTATGATGGAAAAATCTATGAAGCATCCAGGAAAAGTTTCTGATACTCCAGATTTTAAAAAAAGGAATTCTGCATTCAGAGAAAGGATTACAGTCGAAAAAAGCAAGCAACTGACAGCGAGGTTTACGCCAAAACCACGTTTCGATGCTGTTTCTGTGTGTAATTACTCTCACTGCCAGAAGAGGGAGACAAAAGTTCCTGCAGGTTTAAATAGATGCAGGTTTAAACAGATGAAGAATAACTGATTAGTGATTAATAATGTCAATGCTCATAATCAATAAACAAGCGTACAGAACCGCCACCATTTGTCCTCATATTCCCCGAAGGTGTCTGAAACAAAGAAAAAAGAAAGGCAAAAGCAAAACACAGCAGGGATCCTTAACTCCAACTACCCTAACCGTGTTGCCTTCGCTGCTGCTGTTAATTCCTGTCTCGTATTCTTCTTCTTCTATTCTTCTGCTTCAATAAATGTGGCAATTGTGCGTGTATCAAAGGGCCTCAGGTGTCGCAGCTTGTTTTGGCCCTTTTGGCATGTAGCAGAGAACAGCACTCTAAGCAAACTGCAAGCAATACATCAAGCTCTTTAGTGGAGTGATTTGAACACAATTACTAATAGCTGATAAAAGTAACAGGAATTATGCTCTAAAGGCACTAAAGATGAGGGCAATAATGCTTATTTTGTCTTCTCTCCTTCCTCTTACAGTATTTCCCCTCCGTTTCTGTCTTTTTGATGATGAAACACTCACACAGGCACAGTAGCACATTTCAAGTGTTATCATTGTTTTAACAAAGCTTTGGCCTGGCATTCATGTTCTCTGCTTTTTTACTTTCCTTTTTCACACTCCACCTCAAAGAGCAGTGTCATGTTTTATCTGACCATCTCACACAGAGCCCAGAGAGCCTATCTCTTTTATCTGACCACCTCTGTCTGCCTCTCTTTTTCTCTGTCTTTTTTAGCAACCAAACACACACACACACACACAGCCATGCCAGAGGGGGTGGGAGTCTACAAAAAAACAAAACATGATAATAGCCAAAGGAGGACTTGCTGTGTCTGTTAGTGGAAATAAGTCAAAGGTTAAGGTGCCCTTCTAGGAAAAGGTTGTCTTGAGATGTCATGGTAACAGCTTTAAAAAAAAAAATCAATCAGCACTTAGGGTAGATGAGATTCAATGACATCAGAAAGGACTATACACAGAGCTTAAATAATGACATGTGGCTGCAACAGCAGAGACAACCTCAGCTTCACCTGCACAAGCACTCAGCTCCCTCCCTTCAGGCTTTCCCTTTCGTGTTCTACCCTTATATAGAGCTATTTCTTTCACTGAGAAAGACACTGGTTAAGCCCTCTTGACTATACCCAAGTTATTTATAGACAGAGAGGTTCCACAACAGATAACCATTGTCCAAAGTAGGAAGAAGAAGGACGATAACTGGTTGTGTAAACCCAAGGTGGCAGTCAACTTAGAGAGTGCAACAAAACAGACTGACTTAATGTCTGAGCCCACTTGTTCACAAGACCTCTTAATGTTGCAAAGTAGACAATGAGACTATATTAAGTGCTCAGCAATGGGGTTTTTAAAGTACGATGAATCCCGCAGGGTCTACAAGAGTTAGAGGCTGTTAAGGATTCTGTCCATTGGTCTGTGATGAATGATGTGGTAGCCAGCGTACTTTAGCAATGATAGCTTATAGCTCCATTAGCCTGTAACTACAGAGAAAGGGTCACAGAAAACGGTGAACTCCCTGGCAACATACAGAGCATAGGCCTGCTGCAGTGGCCAGAAAGATTCATTAATCTAAGATGATGAGTCTTGGTAGGTATAATTAGGCCCCCTGACACAGAGAGCCTCACTAGAGTTGTGTTTAAGCCCTTTATAGCAAAAAAAAAGAATCTTCCCTGATGTGCTACCAGTGGTTAGCTTTGAAATAAATAGAGCAATGAACCTGTGTTATCATTGTTTACAAGCATGTCTCTGTATTTTCCTTAGTTGCTGCACTGGGTCTGTGGGAGTTAATCATTCATAGGTAGCGGGTGGCTTTAAGACACAAATGCAACTCTTGCTGGCACCAGAGCTACCAGCATCACCCACACTTTCTAAATATAACTCTTTTTCCATGGCTAGGCCATTTGTGGAGCAGAGTTCACAAGGGCACTTGCCTGGGGAGATGTCTACAACAACATTGTTAGCTAGACCGAAGAAAACATTTCAGTCGACACCCTCTTTCATAAAAATAATATCGTTATCAACACTTTATACACTTTAGTGGCCACATAACCAGAGTCAGTGGCTTTTCTTATGAAGGGCATAGAAAAGGCTTAACCAATTCCTGTCTGTTAAACCACAGCAACATGGAGACCCACATATAAAAGTCCAAAGGGAAAGGAATATCTACCAAACTGTTGCACTTCCAGGAAAACTAATAAATTACATTCTTAATCAATTAAAGGTTCACGGAGTGATATTTGCCTGCCAGGAGGCAGAAACACTCCACAACAACATAACAACCACACAGCCCTGCATATTACAGATGCTCAAGTTCATAAGGCTAAACAGCAAACAATTGCCCATTTAAATGTCCAGCAATAGCAGAACAACATGAGCATCCCAGTGAAATATTTTTAGTAAACAACTGACAATTACATTATGCAGTCTGGAAGTAGTAGTAGTAGGCATTCAGCACATGTAAGTAAGTTAGTATATAACGGGTATCTCATCTTTGTCTGTTTCTGCTGGGCATACATAAGGGCAAATATTTATAATGATAATATAACTCCTACTGCTTGAAGCGCAGTTAAGCCCTTGAGGTAAAAAACATGTATAACTAATAATAAACAAAAAAGCCTTCTGGGTAAAACGCGAATTCACCTTTCACGACTGTACTTAGAATATATTTGACTATTATCACCACATGCAGAAATTTTACTACTGAAACACGTTGCGGAGTACGAGTCAAAGCATCAGTCATCACTGGCTCCGGCTGAAAGAAAACACGCATTGCACAGCTTGGTACAGCTTGGGGGAAATCTACTAATACAGCCTTAAGTTGTGGCGCATTAGGAAATGAAAACTTAGCCACTCAAAACATCTCAGCTTAGTCAGCGACTGAGCCACCGTGTATTTGTGTGGTGTTGATGAAGGCGAAGCTTTCATGTTTCCATAAAATAAAATACATTTGTCAGTGTGCATCCTCTTTGGTAGGAATGACTGATTAATCTGAGAGCATCAATAAATACGAAACCTCGCTGATGACATTTACATGAAAGCTGCGCTCATAGCCCTCTTAATAATCACTGCCAGCCGAGCCCTGGGTAGCACAACAAGCTATATCCGAGTGCACTACTTGGGGACCCATTCCTTAAAGAATAATTAACAGGGCCATTTAAAAAAAAAATAAAAATCATACGGCCCACACTCTCAATTAACACAACCCATTTTTGCACTTTCCCCTCTATTGTGTCCTAGAATAGAACGGTTGAATTGGCACGATTAAGCTGTGTTGGTGATGCCTGCATCATGGTGGGGCCCTTCTGCTATTCCCACTGCACCCACTCTGTTTGTCAGTAGCTTTAAAAGAAAAGACTTAACAGCTTCAGGGATCACCTATCAAATGTGTGTCTTTCAGGGGGTCTAAACGAGATGTAATTACTGTCTTTTTCTTTTTTTTTTTGGTTCCAGGACAAGACGGTCTAAATATATCCGTTTTACAAATGAAACTGAACAGAACAGAAAAGACTGAAGCTGGGAGATAAGAGAGCAGCTCTTGTGCAAATATGTATTTGAAACAGAGGAAGAAAGAACGGGCTAGTTTTATGGTTGCCTCCACTTCACTTGATGCGGGGTAACTTAAAAGCTTCGAGTCAATATTTATGGTCATTAAAAAACCATCTAAAAGTCCTGTGCTGTCTAATAAAATGTTGCCTGTCTTATATATCATTAAACACTCTGTCAGAACTGAATGGCAAGGCATTCAGTGTCATGAATCTACTACAAAATGTTGCCCCAGTACTCTGTAAAATGCAAACACAATGTCCTAAAAATAACTCTTATCTTGCAGCAGTCATTATCATTGGGAACACTTCAGAAAACAGCAGCCCTAGTTGTGTGTAAATAAACAGTGAAAAGCGGAGGAAGAGGAAAAAGATAACATGCAGCAGGAATTCTATCAAGAGGCAGGGTGGGATGACTCATGAAAATAAGTGACTTTGAATTTATTTGGGGAAGGACAATAAGGAGCTTTGAAGCTCTGAGATTACAGAGAGGTAGCTGATGGAGCAAACTGGGGAGGCTGTGTGTTACGACAGCAATGTAGCACATACTGTGCACCGGCTCTGGTACTCACTCTTCTGGAAATACATGTAGGGCACGGCTTCATCAACCCCCTGGAGGGATGCAGCCATTACATTAACACAGCTCACCTAGCGGGCAGAGGGACAGGCCAGTGTCTTTGTTGCAGTGCAAGTTCATCCATGTCCCAAGTCGATACCCTCCATTCATTGGCCATTTGTCATTGTGAAATCACAGGATATGTTCCTCCTTGGATCATATTATCAGATAAAATGAAGTTACTATAATTGCTGTAACTTTTTTTTTAAAGTGTGGGGTGTAATTAAGCATACTTCAAAGGACATACACTTGAATCTCAAACTGCTCATTAATGGTTCACTTATACGGATGCTCAAAAGAACGCTGAGAATAACTAAGATCACTGCATGATCTGATTATCAGCTTTGTAATAGATGTATCTCGGTACATCAAGCTCCTAAACCTCAGTAGGAAAACATCTGGTTACATGCAGCACCAGTTTAGAGACCACTATGCATGAGACACTTAATGAAAAACTCAGGTTTGCTTGGACGCACAACCAAATAGTTCCCAGAATCCAGACCTTCTGAGTCCATGCCTGATCCCTGATACATACTAGCACATATAATCACGCGCATGCCTATGTTGTATACTATGGATTTTTTTTTTCCAGTAAATGACAATTAGTAGTAATCAAGGAGACTGATTCTTAGAAATTTGCAGTAAAAAATAAATATCTTGGTGTCAAACACTCTGAAAAATGGTAAATATTGTGCCGATAATCAGCCAGGACGATAATCAGTCAACCCCTATTATATACAGGCTACTAACTAATCAACCAGTGCATTCACTTCTTTTGTAGTGTCAACATTAAAGATTAAGCAATGAATCCACTCATGCACTTTCCTTATTTACAGCGACGAAACATGGCCAAAGATGGCACTCCAGAAGAAGTGCAAAAGGTCCTTCCTTCCTCACCTGGTTTGGTTACCGCAGTCAACCCGTTTCCCAATACTGCATGTACTGCAGTTATTGCTTCAACACTATAAGCCTACACAGGGCAAAGTTGGATTACTACAGCATGTTGGAAGAAGAGATATGACTGCACATTGTAACCTTCATTCTGTGACAGGAGAAGGCCTCCCCTTGCTGCTCCACTAGCTGTATAAATTTACTGAATAAGGAGTGGGGTTCGCCACCTCCTCTTTATAGGGGCCAGAATCCCCCAATCAGGGTGGATGGCTTAAGTATTAAAATGCAAATTTCACTATACACAATAATAGGTGGATAAGCTTTGTATGGAGCCTAAAGAACCTTCTCTGCAAAGTCTGCCTGTGATCATAGACCTGGGGGTTACAATATATACTCATCATACCATACATACTGTCCCTCGGTCTCTTTGATACTTTTTATAGTCCTGCTGGATTGGTTATTTTTACTGCTTGTATGCAGCAAGTGTAAGTGGCATATCAACCTGTGTCCACATAGCATATTGTAAATGACCACTGCCGACCCAGAATAATGACTACACAAACTATTTAAGAAACTAAAAGTGGTACGTAAACACATTACAGCCCTTCAAGTCCTATTTTTGCTACTCAGTAGGAATTTCTAAGTTCACTGCAGTCAAAAACTTTAAAATGATCATGCAGGCAGATTATATGTTTGCAGCACATAAACCCAGCATCAGTCTTATTTATATCCCACCTACCATCAAAGAAGAGAACGTTGAAAATGATTGCTGGCTTTTCTTAACCCTAATCAGCAATGAAGTGTTATAACTTCGCATGCTTTCTGAACTATGTTTAACATCTGAAAGTGACCCTGAGTTTCAGATTCGTGGACCAGCTTGTTGTAAGCGCACACATACAATCACATATGAATACACACTTCAACAAGGAGCCGTATGTCCGAATTTAAGTGGATTTTCAAATTCAACTGTACCATTAGCCCCTGTGTGCGGACTATACCAGCTAGGGTCAGCAGTGAGTGCTCATGAGAAGGCCAGAAAGGCAACTCTAGACCATGGGTTCAAATAACAAACTCACACCGCAGGTGGTGTTCAGCTGCAGTGCACCCCAAGGCTCTCTACAGCATGCATGAGGACATCTGTCATGTAAATGAATCAACTAATGAAACGGAATGAGACTGGGGTTCAGAAAAGACCAGATTGAGATGGCAGGTTGTGACCTTTTTTATATAAGCGAGAAGTTTAAACATTGGAGTTAGGCTGAAATATCAAACAACATATCCATATAGATGTACAGGTCACAAAATTGTTATTCCTAGGCTGATGTCGTCTGTGTCAATAAAAAATAAGTCCTGTGCAGCGAAGCAAGAAACGGAGCCATAAAATCTGTTCTCATTGTGGAATTACTAGATATCATATCATCATCTGACACATCTTAGACGCTCAGATTTTATCTCTTTGGACTATAGGGAGAAACAGGTGTTCAACAATGGGAGCTCAACAAATCAAACTTGATAATTATAGTCTTTTGATGATTTTGCTGATGGTTCATACGTGAGGAAGAGCCTGTTTTAGAGTAATTGCTTCATCACCAACGGTACTAAAATGACTAATTGCTATTTTGAAACTTTAAAAATGGAATTTCACAAACATGGGCTTGTATTGATAGAGACAAAGAAATCTGTGCAAACTGTTAACATTTATCACTGCAAATAAAAAGAGAAGGAACTACAACTTCTAAGCAAGTACAAGGCAATTTTATTATCCCTTTAGGGAAATTCTGCCCACCATGTGTGATAAAAACAGGACACTGCAGATAATACAATAAAAAAGCAATTTACATTCACCCTCATTCATACTCAAATGTCAGGCAAACACTCATCACTGCATGCCCTGAGCACATATTTTGCCATGCATGCATACAGATATGCACATGCTGTTGTGTGTGATACATTAGGGTTTGAAATGTATTTAAAATGTTCTGCATGTCCTAATACATTAATTAAATACATAAAGCTTGATAGTATTAAATGTCAACATATAAAGGGACTAAACTAACTCAGAGTGAGCATGTGATTATCTACAGTTTACCTAACAATATAACATTTTATTGTTGACCAAACACAGCCTACGTTAAATACAGGTGACTGGCTACGTCAGGCCAGATGTAGGGGTGTCTGATTGTGGAGATACTGACTCCAGTGGCAATTTTATGCCAGATTTAGATTGGATTCAGATTGAAAATCGGTAAAATGGCCCTTTAAGTACTGTTGAGCCATTCATTTACTTCCTCATTCGTCTTCCAAATTATGGTGTTAAACAGGGTAGGGACGAAAATCGATATGGTGTTATATTACAATATTACAATATTTCCTCTTGCCTAATGTTATTGATGCACTTGCACCAAGTATCAATATTTTTATCAAACTAAGAGTGCTGTAAATGGATTTTCTCACATTGAGCCTTCTACTATTTTGGCTTACAGCATCACTACCTCATGACTCCTCCTTGTGGTGCTTATCAGATTGATGATTGGAAGGGTGAGATGAAGCTTGCAGCGAAAAAAGAAAGCTGTGAAAATGGCATGATTGGGGGGTGGGGGGGGATCTGACAGGCAACAGCAAAACATTATACTGAATTACTGCCAAATTTATAACATACATTTTGTATTTCCAGATCTCTGAATCCCAGTATTGACAAAACTTGCCTTGGAACCTGCTTCAGAGACCTCCGTGTTATCTTTCTGGTGTAAACTAATAAAGCACTTCAACTTACAAACCTTACAAACAAAACTTTAAGCCAGGATTTTAGGCCTTGTTGTGCCATACTGATTAAATTTTCAAGCTCAGACTTAGGATTTGCTGGCTCAGCAGATGTGAGGGTCAGTGCCAAAAGTTGGCATTTCTTATCTTGTGGTCTTTTCCCCACAGTTATGTTGCAAAGCAGTCGCAGCCTCCAAGTCTGGAAATGCAATTTTTGACAATTATCTGGAGCTCATCTCTAATGTGTATACAATGGAGAAAAGGGAAATCTACTAAGGTCTGTCATATGGTATGAAAGGCTTTTCATTTTCCAAGTCTATTAAATCTAATAACCCAATAAATAAATAATAAATAAATAAAATAGCAATTTCCTGGAGAAACATCTGTGGATATATTAAAAGCAAACTGATATAATCTTGACAGGCAAATTTCCTCTCCAATAAGTCAACCACATTCAAACTGAGGCATCTCCGTGCAAAAACAAGTTGCAAAATTATTAAGTATTTTAATGCCTAAGTCACCCATTTCCTTGAAATGACTGGCTCAACACTTCATCTTGACAGTGTAGTCTATCTAGTGTGAGACGGCTCTCAATTTGCGGTTCATATGTGCATAAAAGATCAATAAGGAGAAGAATCCAATAATCTAAGTTTTTTCTTGAAACTGCCATCAGACATTTAGTCTCTGCCTCAAATTCATTTCTCCTTCTTAACTACAGACATCAAGAAGGTTTGATGTACATTAGAAGTGGGTTTTATTAGCAATGACTATCATCATAGCAAAAACTAGAAATGACCTCTGCCAAGGCCAATTCCCTATCTTGCAGTTTTAAAGAAAGTGATCCAGATCCACACCAAAATTTCATGTGTCCGTCTTGTGCCAGTGTTCCACTTCTCCTCCAAGTGTAATGTAATTCATTTGGGTGATTTTTGCACAATCTTGCTGACAGAGAGAGCGACAGACAAACAACAATCAAAACATGACTTCCACTGAGGCTCCGCCTCCTTGACAGACAGAAAAATTGGCCCAGTTATTTCACATATTGGATAATATACAACAGAACTATTTAGAATTTTGCAGTTGGCTTGTCTGATTACAGCGCTTAACATTTGCATGTATATTTTCTAGATGAGGTCACAGATGGGTGACAAATTAAAGGAAAAACTCATAAATGTGTGGAGATGCACACACAAATACAGGTATTTCCATACAGGTGCACTGTACAATTAAGCAAATAATATCCAATCATGTGAGGAATCAGCTGAGAGGCCCCGTGGATTCAGGTCTTATTTCAAGAAGGACAAAAAACAAGATCAAAGTGACTTTGAAAGAGGCTTCATTGTTGGGGCACAGAGGGCAGGAGCTTCAGTCACAAAGACTGCTCAGCTGGTTATAGTTTCAATAAAACCAGTAACTAAAGTGATATCTGCATTTGGGACTGTAGGAAAGATTTCCATAAACAGCATCAGAAACTGTGGTCAATATTTTATGCTCATGCGTTAGAGTGGTATGTGAGGAAAAACAGAGGAGCAACTCTTCCTTAGGTCACTTAAAACGTCAATGCAGGATGTGACCGGACTGAATCCTTGTATCATGAAAGGGATATTATAGAAGGGCTGCAGTGCATAAACCCTGTCATTACAGAGATGAATGCATGTTTGAGACTTTAGTGAAACCTAGAGAGATGGGAAATAGAGATGTGGAAAAAAGTGATACAGATGAATCATCCTTCACCATATTCTTAACAACTGATCTAGTATGTGTGTGGCATACACCAAGATAACAGTACAGGCCTGAATTCTTGACACCTACAGCGAGGAGATCCAGTAGCTGGGGTCACTGCAAATCAATACAAAACTGTTCGAAGTGATCACCTTTACCCTGTGATGAAACTATCCTAATGTGAGTGGTCTCTTCCAAGATGACAATGTCCCCATCACTATTGCACGAGTGGTTGTAAGTATGAAGTTATGTGAATTATATGAGATATCTAGAACCGACATGTTAGGCAGCGCTCTCAATCCACATCATTAAAACAATAAATGAGGGAATATTATTTGGAGGAATGGTGTTCCAATTCTACAGAAGAGTTCCAAAGACTTAGAGAATCAATGCCAAAGTGCAATGAAGCTGTTACACGCACTGGGCCAACACCTTATTAAGATACTTTATGTTGGTTTTTACTTTAATTTGTCACACATCTGTATGCACTAACTACATGTATATTGTGCACAGAACTCTGGGTTGCCCTACACGCTCTGTGCTCATGTAACTTAGAAGCAACACTCCAAGTGAGCTAATAATTTCGCTCCTGTTTATATTCAAACAATGTGAAGAGCTGCAGCCAGACAGACTGGCTCAGTAAACAAAGACAACAGCACATTTTCTCATTACCAGGATGCGTGAGGGAGGCCAAGGCATAGAAATTAGTGAGCAAAACTGCAAGGAAAGCAAACCAACCAGGTCATCTGCAGTGTTTGGCACCCACTGATTTTAATTTCAAAATTACCGTACAAACAAGAAGAGAGGAGTGGATTATACGATAAACACACACTTCATCCTCCCCACTAGCCACAGATAGCGGTGTATGCGTTAGTGACAGGCCAGCTTACCTGGGAAAATAATTCTTTACTCTGTTCTAGGTAAAGCATGAGTACTGTTAGAAAAATAAATCCATAGCCTATTGTTTGCCAATTGTTAGAGGCAGGTTTATATGCGGTATGAGGGGCAAGGCCTTGAGAAAGAAAAACGGCAATCCCCATTGTCACACCTGCTTATCCTCACACACCCCCGGGGAAACCCACAAACCTTTACCCAGATATTGTCAATACAGTGTTCAAACCACACTGAGACAGTTTTTCCTCCAGCTTTCTTGTGTTAATTGCAATGTCTTCCTAAAGTACACAAGCTATCATTATACCTTCAAACAGCTTACAAATATAAACACTGATAGTGTGATTTTCCATGTTTAACCAGTTGCAGCACATTGCTAACATGTGTCCGCTCATACCGGCTACCATCTACCATCTCACAGTAACACGGTCCATGTTCTCATAATACTGTAGCTAATATCCTGTCAAGTGTCCCAGCATAGCAGTACTGTATATACAGAAGGACTACACCTGCCTTGGATTAACTGCTAAGCACTGCACAAGGAATATGGGGATAATATGCACTCATCTAAGATCATGCTCTGAGCAAGCAACAGGATTCCACTTATCACCCCTCACTGTTTCAATATTGCCCCATAGATACAGCAGCAAATAAGCTTCTTGGGCTCAGCTTCCGCCATGGAGGGGAGATTCTTTTAAAAAGCCAAGCTGAGTGAAGAGGGAGAATACAGCAACTTTTATACAATATTTGCTTTAGCTATTGAACAATACAGAGTAGCAGCCTCTGGTAGTGGCTGGCTTCATTTTTTAAACTCATATGTTTAATCTTATGAATATCAAAGGAATAAATCTTGCTTCTGAGAATTCGCTTAAAATCCTAAAATAACTAAGAATAGTCTCCTGCCTGTTGAGAGATGAGAGAAACCCTAATGGCAAGTTAAAAGTGGCCAGTGACTGATGCAGCCTCGTTGTGCAGTAATACACTTGATAGGAACAATATACACAATTTTCAGAATCTTAGTTTCCATTTTGCCAATGTGTAATTAACAGTTTGCCTTTGAACACATGTCAAAGTGTTTGAGGGGAGCCAGTTTAAAGTCATATCAGATCTTCTTAGATAAGCCAAGCTGACATTTATCCTCATCACAGATCACACTATAAACTACAGCTGAGTGAAAGTGCGGTGTGCAGAGCACAGTGCTATTACAGAGGCAGACACCCACCGCATCATTTATCCTGCCCATAAATCAGCCCTCTGCTCTACTGCACTACCTGCTCCTCTTGTCCCAGCAGATCTCACTGACGTATCATTATATCTCATATACCTCCACTAAAATAACCTCTACTGAGCCTAAGAGCTTAGGATGTGCGAAAAGGAGAACCCGTACCTTCTCTCTGTCTGTCTGCTCGGATGATGCTTTGCATTAGAGCGTCAATTAGGCCTGTGATCTATGCTTGATGTTTTACTGCCTACTATTTTGTCTCTGTCTTACTGTTGGGATGAGTAATGTTTGGGGTTGTATAACATGCCATCTCCTCATAGCAAGTCTGATCTTGTGCCAGTGATATATTGTGTACCACTGCAGATGAGAGTATCTGCAAAATGAAGAGATACTGTAGTAATAATAATAAGGATAATTGGAGAGTTGAGCTGACTCTAGGCTCTGTATCAAGCTACAGACTGTCTTTGCTGCTTAACGTATGTGGCACTAAATTCCTGAATTTGAATTCCTCACTTCTATAATCCACTTCCATCCCTACTCCTTTAATATACATCTAAAATTGGATCCTTTCTTATCCGTACAACTCCACAACATGTGGTCCTTACTGGAATCTATAGTATTAATCACATTTCTGGCCGTTTAGGCTGCTAGTCTCAAAGCAAACAAATTTAAAGTATATCTTTATGTGTATGCGATATGTGCCAAAATTTGTGCTAAAATGTTGATTTTAAAGTCAACAAGTCATGATATGTTGCCACAAGTTAAAATAAAGCATGAAGTTTGACATAGGGGTGGGCAATCTGACAATCTTATATTGTGGACAGTCTTAATTTGGCATATAATCTGCTTTTTAGAAAAATAATACACATCACATCATTAAAGGTGCTATATGCAAGTATTTTATTTTGAAAGCTGCCAACCAGCTGGCTCCGGCTCGTCCCATCTGGTGTTTCTCACTGGGACGATTGGCCAAGTCGCTGTTGTGACACTCCTCGACCTTAATGCCATTCAGCTGCCTCTCCAGTGAGTCTCTCGTCCCATGGAAGGAATCCAACTCTACTGTCTTGGACTGCAGTCGGCAAAGGTAGTTTTACTCTCAGGCAGGCCCAGTGAAAGTTTGAGAACCACTTCAGGCAGAACTGATGGTCTACTACCTTCACCACCTGCTGTGTAAGACGGTGAAGGTGGAGTCCATCGGCAGGATGAGGAAACTCTCTAGAGAGGCAGCTAAATGAAATACTAAGTGGACGCAATGTGCATTTTGTGATTAGAAGGCAGCATCAAAGTGGTGGAGATACAAATCTTAACTTTCAGTCAGCACTTACAGAAAAAAAATCAAAAACAGGATACAGAGATTTTGAACTTGAGCCTTTAGCCTTGATTTAAAGAGAGAGGTTTTGTATCCAGGCAACTATTCAGAATCAGGTGATCACTTTAGTTTAACTACATCTGTGGTAAGAACTGTGCTTCAGATAGTGGATTTTTATTCTACCCCAAAAGGTTATATGCTGGATCGCCCACCCATATTTGGACATGGCCCATCAGACATGTAAAATATGAGATGAGTTTTACTTTTTTACGACCAATAACTGGAAACTAAAAGTAATTTCAATGCAACATTATAGAATTTGTACAAATGAGTGAATGCTGCTGAATGGAGTTAACAGCAGCTCCAAGGGTTAACATCTGTAAGGATTAGAGTTGCTGTTCATCGGACAAGCAGGGGGGCTGAGCAATGCCTGGGTCTCCTATCAGTGGGGGCTGAATCAAGGCGCTGTGGGGAAAGGCAGCAAAGCAGTGCAGTATACTCAGGCCTGTCTAGAGCAGACACACTGTGTACCCCTTCACTTAGCCAGCACTCAACTTCTGATTCAAGTGACAATGCCACAAAGAGAGAGAGAGAAGGAGAGAGAGGGAGAGAGAGACAGAGAGAGGGAGGGGTGTGATGAAGCAGTAGAGACGGTAAGAGGCTGTCAGCACTAGAGTGAAAAAGAGCGAAAACAGACATTTTTAGTGGAGGTGAGAGAAAAAAAAAACAAGGACCAATTTATTTTCCAAACTGTGAAAGCTAAAATAAAAAGAACATAAAACTAACTGCTTCAAATATAAGGAAAAGTTGAAGAAAAAGTCCACAGTTTTTAAACATAAATTCAGCATAAAAAAAGAACACTTTTATTTTTTACTCAACTCCCGTCCACGTATTCGCCTTTTTTTTCCCTTGACTGCCCATGCCTCTCCCATTATTTCTTCACTCTCCCTTGCTCTGTGTCTCTTCCTGTCTCCACTTTGAAGAGCGGCGGTGTGTTTGTTTGAGAGGTTCTTGCATCACACCTGTTTGTTTAAGCTGCAAATGACGCTGGAGACAAAGCGTGCCTGTCTCTGTAGACTGCCCGGATATAGCCCGTGGTTGCCAACAACACAGGACTCCCTCTACCTCTCACCCTTTTTCTTCATTCTCACTCGCCCGCTCTGTCGTTTTTCTCTTTCCTTCTCCGGCAGGGGAAATACAGAACATTGAGCCTCAGTAATAATTCCTACAAGCACAGCACAGTGCTAAATACTCCCAGAGCACCTCAGCTTAGTCCCACGGATGATATGAGGTAAAAACACTCGGGCTGGTTTAACTCCAACTTATCAACCCAATAATACCAGCAACCCACCATGAGCAATAAGAGACCAGTAAAAAAAAAATCAGAGCAATCACTTCTATAGAGTTTATTATTATCTATAAATAAAGTATAGGCTAAAATCCAACAAAATCTGGATCACAGTGCATGGCAATAATCCAGTGTGAAAAATCTTTACAGAGAGCCACTGCACTCCAGCCTTAGCCAGCACCTTTAGATTCATACTTACATACAATATGATAAGCAACTGAAATGTGGAATTTATTTACCACAGCATTACCAAAGAAAATGCCAAGCACTTCTGATTTTACACTCACAATAGGTTACGGATCAAAGCCCTGCTATCAGCAGCCAACATTATTCTCTCAAATAGACCTGAGAGGAATCACTCCGTAACCTCTGCTGTGCATGTAATTTTTTTCAGATGCAACATACATAAGCAAAATCCAGACTCCCTCGCACACAAGCTTGCACACACACGCATAATCAAAGTCGCAGCACATGAGCATACAAAGGGCAAAGGCCTGTTTTATTTTATTTGCCCTGTGTGGGCAACGGGGGAGATGAAAGGTTAAGGACATAAATACAAGGTTAATATTCCTGCTTGTTTTGGCACCTTAAATGGACTGAACAAGGCATCTCGTTATTGACAGACTCTGCAGAAAAGAGACAGAACATTTAAGTAGAACTTCTGAGGGCTGAGCAACATGCAGAATAATTATGTGTAAAGAAGACTCTTATGCAGTGAATGTGTTTCTATTAGGGGTTAAAGGAATTTTGGAATGGCTGATTAACGGATCCGATATTCAGCATTTTTTTTTCAGATTATTGGTGTCATTATTTTTTAAACAATTCCTGTTAAAATGAATAATTAAAAAATGACTTTGATGCAGCTGCCTCTGTCCATCTGATTGGTTACATGTTACAAGTAATCGCCAATCAACACTAGGATAAATGCTGAAAAGGTGTCTTTTAATTAAAACATATATAAACAAAAGCATTTCAACAAAGTTTTGTGTTGAAGTTTGTATTATTAAAATTTTAACACCAAGATTTTTGTTTTGACTGCAAATGAATATCGGCCTTCATCAGTCAACCTCTTGTTTATGTGTTTCTGAAGCCAATGCATTGCATTACTATAATAGTCCATTTAGTGTAAAATGGTTTGTTTACAACAGGTTTTCAAAACACATAACTAACAGTTTACAAGACACTATGAAATTCCATGTCTTTCTTATTTTCTTTCCTTCTCAGTTCCTTTATCTCCTTTTCTCCTCTTTTCTCGCTTGTTATATTTTTTTCTGTCTGCTTTTCTGGCTTTCTTTCTGTTGCTGTGCTTGCCCCTCAGCTTTGTGTCTACTGACAAGAGAGGAATTGAAGTAAGATGTGTACCACTGGGGGCCTCTATTTCTTCATTGCTTGGGTGAAATTTCCTCCAAATATTTTGTTATTTGCTTCCACTGACGGACAAATTCACAGTGAAAACCGCGGAGGTCTCTGTTGCTGCTTCGGTGCTGGGGTAAACTACGCTTGAAAACAGTAAATACATGTCTTCACTTAACTAAAGCCTAAATTCAGATTTGTTTTCAGCGAGTGGTAAAAGTGTGCACGCCCTTTTTTTTTTAAAGACGTGATAGCTGAGGGCAAACATATTTGCTCTGTTCACATTAATATTCAGCTACAACATTTGCTCTTACACCGGCAGTCAACACAAGTGTAAATAACATTTGCAGCTTAAACATTTTTAACATGCAACTGTTCCCATGCCGCTTGACATTTAGTGGCTGGGAACGTGGAAACATTAAAACGGCACATTATAAGATCTATCTCACTGCTGTAAAAGGCAGGACAAACGAAACTTTAATAGTAAAGATAGTGGAATCAGTTTTTCTAACCAGATCTAAGGAAACTCTTTGCATCAGAAGCAGACTAAACCTCCAAACACACACACACATACACACACACACACACACACACACACACCTGCCCTCTACTATCCTTGTCACCGTTCGCCTCCATAAATCAGTCAAGAGCTACTCCCAGGTGTCTTCTCACACTCCTCCCAGCTTTCCTCTCCATCATTCACCCTCCTATGACTTCCAGATGCGCGTCAGTCTTCTCAGACACGAGGCTACGTTATCAATGGTTACTTTAAGAGTTTTTTAAAAAGGGGAAAAAAACAACATTTTGCATTTTTTTTCTAAAGCTCTGCTTTAATGCCACAATCTGATCAACATCACTAAATCAAGTTAATCTAAATATGACACTGCTGGGTTCAATCTCACCGACGCTATGCGCCTTCAAGCAGGAAAAGGCACTCTGGGGAGAGTGGTGTACGTGGTTTCAATTGCTCCAGGCTTGTTATCACTTCAGGCACAAGATAGAAAGACAGGTAGGCGACCCCGACTCTGACCACCACCTGCCATCCCCAGACCAGACCCCCCGCCCC
>OMNN01028562.1:20435-40508 GCA_900302755.1 Chromis chromis | reverse complement strand
AGTAAAAGCCTTATGCATAAATAAAAAACAGTGTCTGTCGCACCTTATAGAGTGATTACCATCCAATCTACAGCTCACAGTGATGAGTATCACCTGTGATAGTAATTAATCTTAATGCAGAGTTATAAATAGTGTCGCACAGCTGCTGCATGCATGTACAAAATGTCGCCATGATCCAGTATTGATTAAAAAAGTTGCCTCAGTAAGTGTTTATCACAGTGCAGTACGAAACATAATTTGTTCCTGTAAAAGAAACCAGTTTTTGATGCAATTTAGTCCCCAGCTGAGCAACTGTGAGGCCAAAACGAACAAAAGTGTGCTCATTGGATAAGAAACACTTTGGAGAGTTTTGTAATAAAATAAGATTTTTTATATCTTTTCACCAGGACAGAGTGAGACTGGAAAAACTCCAGCTAAAAAAATGACATTTCTACTTCTGCCTAATCCAAACTTTATATAATAGAGTAAATAGCAGCCTTATAATAACGAGGTCGGTGACATTGATGGTATTAAACTGATCAAAAAATCGTCAGCTGCAAGTCGACCAACAGACGTGAATCCTAACATTTTTATGAATATTATCTTCAGTGACTGTGCCGCACTGTGCAGCCTTATAAAAATGCAGCTGGTTGTGTTTTAATAACAGAAAAACATCCAGGGTGGAAAGGGTTAATGCATTTTGCTTTTAGAGATCTTGTATGTAAAACTGCAAAATGTGATTGAGGACATTCGGAGAATTCAGCCAAACCTAGTTCAAGTGGTTTTTCCCTAAATGTGGGTTTTAAATGCGAAAAATTGGCCAAACCATCTAAAAATATGTTTTCACTTTGTCATTATGAGTTATTGAGTGGAGGCTGACGGGCACAAATCGCAATTTCATCCATTAAAAACAGAATCTACACACTACAAAGTGTCCTGAACTAATATTTCCACAAGAAACCATAAAAGAGTTTAACCGTCTTAAAGCCTCTTTATTGAGGGAAATATTAAACTACACAAAAATGAAATAATGAATGCCTCATGTAAAGCCTTTTTCCTTTCTTTGTTAGTTTGAGGGCTGCTCTAAGGCGTTTTCCCGTCTGGAGAACCTGAAGATCCACCTGAGGAGCCACACCGGAGAGAAACCCTACATCTGCCAGCATCCCGGCTGCCTCAAGGCCTTCAGCAACTCCAGCGACCGAGCAAAACACCAGCGAACGCACGTGGACACGGTCAGTGAACGCAGCAGCAAACGCCCGACACACATCATCATCTTTACATGTAGAAAATACCTTATTGTAGCACAGATTCACAGATATACAAACCTCTGCTTTAGTGTTATTTCAGTCTTTATCAGGTTATATTATCGCAGAGGAGCTAATTTAATATGCCTGAAAAATCCCAGCTGAATTTGTGTGGATTTTTGTGAACAGAAAGCAAATTCAACTGTGGTCAGGACAGAGATGAGAACAAATGTAAACATATGACATATAAACTCATGAGCCACTTTATTAGAAACACTTGTGAAGTTTGATCCCATCCAATCATTATTGGATGGGATCAAACTTCACAAGTGTTTCTAATAAAGTATTATTTATGAAGGCACTATTCTCCTCCTCGTTTTTTGTTTTTGTACTTGTATATTTACTTTTATTTTATTTTACCTTTATTTTTTGGATTACTACTAACACTCTGTAATTTTTTCACTAACCTTTGTTTACCTTAACTGTACTCTGGCAAAACAATTTCCTTCGGGATGAATAAAGCTTATCTTTATCTTTATCTTTATTTATCTTTAAAGTAAAGGTAATTAAACTTCTCTTGCCACTATGCTGACATCTTGCAGGCAAGGGTTGATTTGCTGAGGTTAACATACCTGCAGTGAAAACTGGCAACATTCTATTGCATTAATAACGTCATACCTAATTGATCTCTGTCAGTGGAAATTGTCTATTTGCTTCTCGCCTCACCACGAGGTCACATTTCAGGGTCAACTTTAGAACAGCAGCCTTCAAGCTGGAAGAGCTTTGATGTCTTATTCAAAGACCCGGTGGCACAACAAAAGCACCTTAAATTTGGATTTTCTTCTTAAACAGAGTGACTAAATTGACATTGCTGCCAGAGATGTCCTCATCTGCAACACTATCACCTCACCTTTTATCATTTCACAAGTGTCAGTGATACATTTTGATTTAAATAGTAGCTGAAGTCCATGTTTTTTTTTAGTTATTTCAAATATAGTCACACAGTATCAGTTATAGTAGGACATTGCAGATGTTTTGCTTTTAGAAACACTTTCATACTAGCATTAATTGCCATGGCTAAAATATCAAGTTTTCATTGTATATGAGATCACCTTCAAGAAAATGTGCATGGTAGTTAAATGAAGTGATAGTGTAGCTGCAAGAGAGAATCCTGTTAGCGAGATCATTAACTTTAAAAACTATTAACTTAATACCAGAAGGTGATTTGTGAGAGAATGAGGACTATATTATAATAATATACAATTTTCCGTGTGCATTTGGTACTGCAATAGCTTTTTGCAGTACACATTAGAGGATTTTTACCTGAAATGAATTATTTTATATATTTTGGAAGTAATCTTCCTCGTATTTTTCTTAAAAACAGTGTTTCCTAAAAACACTGACAGTGTTTGACAGGGCCCTCCCAGGTTCCCTCCCAAGCCACCTTCTCGCTACATAAAATAATATAAATAAATAATGATAGTAATGATGAATGCACTGCATAAAAGTGGGAAGAGAGACGAAAAGAAAAGAAGACTCCTTCCACTATTTCATAATGCTGTTAACTTTAGGCCCATGTCCAACATGGGTCAGCTTTCAAATGCCCCATTAATTTCCCCATTGAGAAACTAACGCTCCATTAATTTTACAAAAAGAATAACAATACTCTCTTGTGCCCTCCTTACATGGAAGGAAGGAGCCCTGTGAACCCGAACAGCAGACGTCCAAAAACGTTTTCAGGTGCATATATGCTTCATTGGCCTCCTCACACCTGTGCGTTGGTATCATCACTCTGACAAACCGTTCCATCTCGACTCCCTGTAGGGCTAATTAGGCCAATAATTCCAAACCCTCTCCACGTGCTCTCCTTCATTCAGCCGGAGCCTGCAGTCGGGCCATTTTCTAGCCCCTCAGCAGCTCTACTTTGTGAAGTGGAGTAAAAAGTCGAAGGAAATGCTTGAGAGAGATGACAAAGCAAAGTAAAAAACCCTGAGGGCCAGGTAATAGACGGCCTCAGACACTGGTTATGATACATGTCAGTGATCGCAGACACCCAGTCCCACCCCTGCAGACTGGTGTTTAGACAGCAGCACCTCGGCAGGCTGCTGGAGGAGGTGAATCCTGCCTGTCTGTGCAGCGTGAGGATAAAACCCACCAGGAGCTCAGACAGTAAGAGCAGACACTCCTATCCACCTTACAGCATGACTGCTACTGTCCTTGACGTCTGAACCAATGTATTAGATTAAAATATGTATCAGCACTTATTGGTAAGACAATCACTCTGCCTCTCCCTGTTTCGATTTCTTAGTTTTCCTTTTCAGGAAACATCGACAGATTCTCAGATCGCAATTGACATTTCAAGGGGAGGAGACGTATCAAGGCATTGGTATGAGTGTGATAGTATGAATGGTATCCACTGCCAACAGCATCTCAGGCTGGATCCCAGTCCATCAGGCCATGAAATATTCATCCATAATTCCAAAATGTGTGTCATGAATACTGTACAACATGGCCCCTCCTGAATCCTGGAAGACAGTAGCAGCAGCTCAGTAAAATGGAGCCGTGTCATTGTGAGATAGAAGAAATATTTTCTCTCTCCAATTGGGTCGGTAGATGTGTTTTACGCTGTTTAGGATGCAGGGATAGTCATAGCAGTGTGTAAGAATAGAGCCTGAAGAAAGTCTCATTGCCTCTGTATCTTGTTTCCTGATAAGGTGGAGCTGTCACAGTCGCATAGCGTGTGCAGCAACATGTTTCTGTTGCACACAGCTCTGAATTCAAGCCAAATCCCTCGACTACCTGCCATCGGACATGGTACAGTTACCACAGGCCGCATAGATATCCGCTTCCTTAGCACCCATTAGCAAGCAGCCAAGGATTTATCACTAATGTCAGGGAGGCATTAGCAGACCTAATGAAATTTCACGTTGTTCTTCAAGCAATATTATCCCTGTGACCCCACTCTTTTCACTACAGCAAGGTTTAACTGCTGAATGTCAAACAGCTGGCTAAGCCTGTGGCATCAAGCTTAGTTACGTTTCTTTTTTTTTATTTTCTTTTTTTTCCCCCATCCATGCTCATTTGGATTTGTGTTCCTCTCAGAATAATAGAAAATAATGACAACCCCCCAGCCCCTTTCAGTCTGAGGTGGGCTGTAAGTTAATGACACTGGGCCATGTTGCGCTTGGCTGCGTCCCCGCACATAATTATGGTCTGATTGTCACAAAAATCGCCCGCACTCACCGCTATAGCTGCCTGTAAATCCCCCCTCCCCTCAAGATTAACGAAAAGGCAAATTATCTTCAGTAGGCCGGGGCTCTAACCATAACTGCCCTGAAATGAGTAATTAAAATTTTGCTTCATAATGATAGGTGCAGTCTGGAAAATTAATTGCCAAGGCTAAAATATCAAGTTTTCATTGTACATGAGATCACCTGCAAGAAAAGGTGCACGGTAGTTAAATGCAGTGATAGTGTAGCTGCAAGAGAGAATCCTGTTAGCATGATCATTAACTTTATAAACTCTAAACTTAATACCAGAAGGTGATTTGTGAGGGAATGAGGACGGATGGCATCTTTTTGTTAGTGAAATGACTAAAATACATCCACCGTGTTAACCTGCTATCTTCTGTGTTTAAAAATAACAAATCACCTACTGCTTAATACATCTTTAATAGTATATAGAATACATAAATCTGAAATACAGTTGATCAAATCCCTTTTGTTCCTGTCATAGATTTTATTATGTGGTCTTTAATATCACGGGTAAAACATCATAATGCATTATTGTCTAGTGTTTGTTGGTTGTCTAGAAGGTTTCAAAGGCACATTTCCATGACAGCCGCAGCAGAGTCGACAGTCTCGCCTGTGCACAGGAATGATAAAGTTGGCTTTGTCTGCTCCTCCAAAACAAAAAGCATTTTGAGAATAGATTTCCTCTGCGGCCATCAACACAAACAGCAAACAAAACCAAATGCAAAGTCTTTTTCTGGTGCTGCATACCTTCTGATAGAGGCTGCTCTCCTGGCACAAGCCCGACTGTAAATCTGTGGTAATAAACCAATTCCCTGGAAGTGAGAAATTCTGCAGGATTTGCCACCACCCACGACATTAGACAGCCTTCAAAATGCAGGCAGCCTGAGGTTCGGAGTGGATACCTGATCACATTCTGGGTTAGGGCAACCCAAGTTCAGTCATATCAAAGAGAATCCATTATGGAGATGTGGGACGCCTGGTTGACTGAGGTTAGGGAGCACAAGGAGGCAGAGGCTTTTTAATAAATAAAATTTTTTATGGTGGGAATGACAAGCAATTAAAACGCTGAGCAGGTTTGATATTGAATTTTTCAGTGTGCCGTTTCACAGTGTTGTTTCTGCATGTCTCAAATTGAGCTTCCCAGAGGAGCCGCCATCGCACAACACCGGGATGACTTGTGTGCAGCAAGGAGATACATGGAGGACTTGGCAAACTGTAAAACCAGGACACATACACCTCTCTTGTCCTGCCTCTCCTCCCTCCTGCAGACCTCTCCTGGGACTTACCTCCAAGTTCAGGTGGTTGGTCGTCATGGTAACTGCCGAGAGTGAGGGCTATTTGCATTGTTTCTGCTTTCATCTCCAGAACCGTGTCATTATCCATACAGTACAGGTACTCATGTTTATTTGGTTGCTCCAGCCTGCTGATTGTCAGTCTATTTGTCTGTTCACCTGCTTGTCTATCAGCCTCTGTCAGAGTCTGCCTTTCCGTCTCCACTGCTGTCTTCTTTTCTGTCCAGTCAATCTGTGCACTATTCCTCCATCTCTGATTCATTTGCCACATCTGCCTGTTTATCTGGTGCACAGCTGGAGTGCAGCATGTAGGCTATCTTCATCCATTGTATTCGGCACCCATTCTGCATCAGTCACTAAACTGCCTCCACATGCAAACAGACTAAATGAAAAGCTCCTCATTTAAATTAGTTGCTCACACACCTGGCCGAATTCACAAAATTCCAGTCCTACAGTCATGTTATGCGACTGAACATCATTCATATCATTCATCATTCATATTTCATGTAAAATGTGCAAGGACACAGGCTTGATGACAATAATGAGATCTCACTGCTTTGAGGAACGCTCAGGTTTTGAGGAACACTTCTGACATCTGCTGGCGATGAGGTGAATATCACAGAAAAAAGGGAAGACAAATGGGCCGAGGCTAGATGGTGGCGGGAGGAAACTGAAACAGCAAACGTGGTTGGCTTACTCACTAATTAATGCTGTGCAGGAGGACAGATCAACCACAATTTATCATCATAAAACATGCAAATATTGAAGTACAGGTAATATTTTCATATATTTTGTTGTTTACAATAGCAGTGGGAGACCTGACGAGGTAATTATGCATGTAGTCAGCTTGCATCTGCATCAAATTGGACTTTTCACTAGGAAAAATCTCAAGAGCACATGCATAATATATAAATAAATAAATATAAAGAACCCAAACCGTGTGTGCACAATCTGCAGTTCACTGGCACAAAAAAAGGACTGTAAAGCACAAGGCAATTATGCTGGAAATTTGAAAGTTAAAAGTGTTTCCGATGATGTGTCTTTCACCATAAAAAAGCAAAGACCTGCTCCTCCACAGGCTCACTGCCACACTAATTGGGGGGATTTATACGCTATCAAAATGAAAGTTTTTTTTCCCCTTCCTCTTGCACTGTCACTTCTGCATGTAAAGGAAACAGGTTGGTTTCATCCTCCAAGTGCAATTATTGGATGTGCAAACACCTGTCAGAAAAAAACTCGACCCGGAGCAAACATCCCTCTCAGGGCTTAATGTGTAATATTACAAATATGAGAGATTAAGGCCTGAGAGACTGGCGTTTTAATCTGTCCATATACTGTATTTATTTGAGCAGGATGAAAGTGAGAAGTCACAGAGGGCTGCATATAAAAAGGCCCAGGAGTTGATGGTGTTTTATTGTGAGTCTGGATATGTGCCAGAATTTCATGAGAGGGAGAGCAGCTGTTTGCTGAATTCACATATCCATATCCAATTGCTCAGTGTTTTGTCTACACCAATTTCCCCCCTCTCCACAGCGCGGTTTATTTCACAATGGTGCGCTATAAAGTCATCGCCAGTGAAAAAGACAATTTAACCTGCAGATGTTTTATTTTAAAGAGGAGCAAACTGTTTAAACATCGGACCGGTACAGTCTGAAAAACAGGCTCAAACAAAGAAATAATAAGCCTTTTGCTGTAAGTGGGAAAGAAAAAGTGACACGTTAATGCAGGAAAATAAGAACTCTACAGTAGCGACAATGTTTTGTGCTTTTTATTGCGACTTCACTAATTACATAAACTGCTATATATTCTCACACAAAACTAATTTCTTTGAATCATTCATGTTTAAAGCAGCAAAAACAGATTTTCTAAAAGTTGCACAACAAGCTAATGCAACAATGACATCCTCTTACACTTTCCGTTAGAAAGCAGTTGCCTGTTTGCAGATCCAGCAGATACAGGGTTACTCTTTCACTCTCCTTCTTGTATTGTTTTGGTCTCCACCAGCTCCTGAAAGCTAGATTTGTCTCTTTCAGTGTTAAATGCTAGAATAAGTCAGCTAGTTGCTAAATTTTTTGCCAGTTTGTGGGCTATGAAACCAAAACAACAGGCTGAAACAGGCTAAAAAGCACCCAACAGAAACAGGTGATGAATGTATGTGAATTCACCAGTTCGTGGCTTTAGTAATTATCTTATGATTATTATTATAACCTATTGTATATGACAAGAGGATGTCTTTAAATTAGCAAACTGATTAATAAATTGTGCTTAGTTAGGAATATAAAATCTGTATTTGAGTAAAGTTTCAACTCCATGAACAAGCTTTCTTTTTTTTCTACCTATAAGTTTAAATACATTCCATCCTCCCACTGAATCTGTCTCAGTTTCCACGTATATACTTCCTTCAATCAGCCACAGCCACAGGGCAGTGGACCTGCAAGGAAAACTCATGGGAAAGTGAGTCATAGAGTGGACGCCGCAGACAGGATGTGAGAATATGATGGGCAGTGGAGAAACATGTGCAGGCACTGAAAGCTTAATCCGTCTCGTCGATGACAGGTCAGCGTCTCCATGGAAGCCTGCGATCGATGGCACATGACCCCCCTTAAATATCAGAAGCGCCGACACCCCTCCGGTCTCGGTGCCTCGCCCAATCAGGATTGATTGCAGCAATTCCACACTCCTCCACGGACAAGTGACTTAGTTCCTCATGTTTAATATTGATGATACTGCACATTGATCCCCCTAACAGCTGTCTGTTGTGCTGAGGAGATGCTTGAAAATCATTTTGTATGATCTCACTGATCTCTCAGTTAACACCAGTTCTCTGCCTGAGAGACTCCTAGAATGTATTATTGTGTTGACATATTTTCAGGCATCAACAGTGAAGCAACTGTTTGCTTCCTGTTTCCCGTTATTTCTGACTATTTTATGCAGAACATTTTTGTTGTTTTTCACATTTCTGGAAACCACAGATCTGAAATTACTTGTTATTATGAATTAAGTTAATTTACCTCACAGGCATTGCCCATGTGCAGGAGACTGAATACCACAGCAGCAGAAGAGAAAGCACGGAGGTGAACCCAGACTTCTGTTCTTTCAAAGTCAGGTCACTTTATATGATATGCGACGTGTAAACACGCTGCAACGCTGGTCAAGGCTAAGATCAGGAGAGATTTCTGGCTTTGTAAAAATCCATCCATAATCATTGTCAAGTTCTTTCAAAGTCTTTCATAAAGCTGCAAAGGCTTTTCAGAAATATGAAATCTGTTGTTGTTTTTTAGGTGTATGCTGAAAACAAACATAAATAAAAAAAACTATTTCTCCTTAACATTTATACTTCGCTCACACACATAAAAAAAAAAAAAAAAAAACACCAAGGATTATGATTCAATCTGTTTTTGATGTGTTGCCAAGTGGACACCAAGGAACCATATTTCTTTGATCCGTTGCATTCTTTTGTTTCTGACTCAAGAAGTAAAACACAAGCGGATTGTAAAAATAAACAGAGCCCTCGCTCATTTGAACTGCTCGGACTATGGGAAAGATGTTTTCAATGATTTGCGCAAGAAGTGTTGGACAAGCTTTCAAGGTCCTCAGTCAGCCTTAACATATCTGAGTTGCACAATGCAGACATCATGTGAATCAGGTTTTCAGGATCAGTGTGGCTTTGCTGTAATTTTTCTCACTTATAGTCCAGAAAACATGTTGGATCATGTTGAACCAATGTGGGGTTTTTTTGGCAGAGAGGTACCTCCAGTCTGCTGGGACGAGTTGTTGCTATTTTGTAGTGGGTGATGTAGCAAACTCAAACTCCTGCCATGTTGGTCTTAAAAGTCTGACTTGTATGAAATAACACTAGTTAGCTCCAACACAATTGAACTGCTAATCATCATCAGAAGCTTTTTAGATGTTTTTGGAGAATCAGATATTCTTTATTTCTGCTAGCAATTATACTGTAACTATAAATGTGAGTAGGATGATCAGTCTAAACCTGAACCATTCTGCAGCAACATTTTTGCAAGTCAAGAATCAGAAAACCTGTACGCCCACACCTTAATTCTTCTGATGAAAACATCATGCAACACAGTCTTCATTACTGGCAAATCTACCATGCTGGTTCGTGTATTTAAAGTTTAATCAGAGGGATTTGGTGACATTTGATTGCCATGGCAGTGGAGTTTGGTACTTTACATAAAACTTTTTTTTATTCAACAATTCAGTGTGGCTGCTCCTTGTTGTTCCACTGTAAAATTTAAAACGTATCTATTGTCAGAAAAAAAAATGCAGAAAATGAACACCGTGGATGCATTTCTGATTAGTGACAAACACATTGCATCCTGTGCCGCTTTGTGATAAAAAAAAAAAAAAGTCGCCTCGTGTTTCACCAGTTGAGCGATTTTAATTGGAAGCGGTGACAGCAGGATGCTCCGTTTGCATTAATACAGCTCTGATAGGGTGTAAAGAGAGTGAGCAGTAAGAAGTGTTTTTATCAATGAGATGGAGATGCACTGGATTACATGCACATCTCATTTACTGAGGATCCCATTACTTACTGTCAGTGAGCAGCTTGAATTCAGCACAGGAGTAGAAGGAATGATTATTCAATATAAATACATTGAATGGCTGTTGTGGAAAACAAGAAAACTGCTTGCAAAAACAAAATGTTAAGGAAAATTTCCTATTTTTTTGCTAAAGTCTTTCTACAAATTAAAGAAGATGTTTTCATTTGTGATCTCTGCCTCTAATCCTCTAACTTGGAGGTGTCTTCTAGTTGATATTTGTCGACTACAAAGCACCTGCTCAGTGTCCTCACAGGGCCTCCTAACAATGTCATTGACCTTTCCACTGACATCGACTGTATTTCAGTTCACAGGATGCTCAAACAGCCAAAGCCGGAGCCCGGCAGAAGTGGCTTGTGAGCCATGATTAACGCTCCCCTCTCCCAATCTCTGACAAGCACAAGGGCCACTCTGCCCGTGTGATACACTTCTTCCCAAATTGAATCCTCTTCTCTTTTTTCTTGTTTGTGATGCAATCGCACATGGTCCCACCACTTCTCACAGGACACCTATCCTCTTTTCATTTCCAGCAATAAAGCATTATGTGTGAGCCGACTTAAGCAGCAGCTCCCAGAAAATGGGTTCGGCAGTTTTGAGGTCAACACGGGTATTCATCAGAGCCGTTCCCCCGCTGAGGACGTAATGATCAAAGTTTGTGTGCCACAGACTTAGCACAATTTACAGCACCCCCAGGTGCCCTTGCCCATCACTCTGCATGGTGCTAAGCTTATCATTGTCCAGACCAATTATATGACCCGATGAGAAGAATACGATTATCGTTCTGTACCAGTGGTTTACCAAATAAATAAGTGCTTAATGACCCTCTCACTCCCCCTTTTCAACTTAATTAGGGGGGAACAGATTTGCTGGATGGATGACTCTACAGCAACAGACTGTGAATCTGAAACAGGGGACTGCCAGCCCTTCATTCATTGTGTGTATTGTTGTGTGCAGCTGCTTGATGGCTGCCCAAGCCACTTAAGTATAGCTGACCACCAGCAGGCCCAGCTGTGTGGCTGTAGCCATTTGAACATCCTGCTGCAGCACATCTGAGGGAAGCAGGCAAAACGATCATGTAACCTATTCTGCAGATTGCTGAACTGTGACTCCTGAATAGCGCATATACTGTATGTTTATGTGTGCTTCATTGATGAATTATTATCAGATACATTTCCTCTACTTTTTTTTTTTTTATACAGTAAATGAGGAGTCACTGTAGGACGGTAATTTTCCGTCTGACTTATTCAGGTTTTAGATGACACGTCGCCCTTCATTAACAACAGCATGACAAAGAAAAAACCTTGTTCACAGATGGTCGTATTTGGTGGCAAATGTGGCTATTAAGATTGTTAACATGGATCATAAACTGAATATTCAGTAGGTGACATTGTCAAGACAACATCAAAAACATGACTAAATGATAATATATACAGTGTACTGTATATGCACTTCGTGTAAATTTCAACAACATCTCAGCATGAAGAGAACAAGATTCAGGTGCATAAAGTGAAGGTAGTTTCTGCTCGTCCTCTGTACTGAGTCAATTACAGTTTTTTTTCAGTGACAGCTGCTTGCATGGACTTCTTTTTTGTGCTTCTGTATAAGGATGTTGTGTGGCTCGGTAGTTGAAACACATGCTGTTTACGACTTTACATCAATATCATTTCTTCATCAACGTACTTTCATGCAAAGTTCTGCCTGCAGTTGTTCCATGTGCAATTTGGTATCTTCATCATTGCTTTACATAAGCTCCAAAGTTACCAAGAAACAAATAAGGAACAACTCAACACATTTTTAATGAGTTGTTTAATAGAGTAAAGAACTCCATATCTACAATATGTCATATATTAAATTACTGCTTGACATGTCAGTGATTATTTGGTTTCCTAGGTATAGAGAATCTGCATACTGACCACCCTCCAAAACTAAATAAATTAGCTTTTTCGGAAATATGTATATTTGCTTTTTGCACAAGGATTTAGATGAGAAGGTTTGTATTTATCTTTTATTTCATTTGCATTCACTGTGGGATTGATGAGGATGTGATTCAATGAGTTTAGCAGCAACTCCAGAAGCATTACGAAACTGAGATCACAAGCTTTTCTCACTGCAGCCATTTTGACTTGCAGTGAGAAAGTGTTACTAATAAGATTAAAGAGCTACTGCACGTTAAATGACATGATGAAACACATCAACACTATAGTGTTAATATTGACATTTCTGCCAAATGGCTCAACATGCCATCTACTGCTTTAAATCGTTTTGAAACCTTGCCAGTGCTGACACAGAGTCGACTGTGTGTAACTTATCTACATCATGAAATATATACCAGCCCCCGCCTTTCAGTGGGAGTTTGAAATGTTTTTAAATATATGCTGATCGAGACTCATCATTCCTTTTTTTCAGTTTTGGTGCAGTGGCTTGTTGAAGCACCACCAGACTGCATTCTTTCCTTTCAGACCGTTATTCTAGCCTCCTTCTAACAGACAGAGACTGCTTCCATCCCCTCTTGCTCTTGCACTGCCTCTGCTCTGAGAGCTCGGGCTGGTCCCAACAGCTGGAATTGATACGGCTCGATGCCACCGTGCTCCTCCACCACACTGGTGTCAACTTTAAGACATTCTGGTGAGGAAAAGTCCTCCACCTCCAAAGAGGTCCCTCTAGCCTGGGGATGTCATTGAGCAACTCCAACCTCACACATCTGTCAGCATTTTTAAAAATGATCCAGTGGATGGAGTTACACTCAGAGCTGGGGATGAAGTTACACTTTAACGTTGCATCATTCCTTTCAAGTTTCCCAGCCAGCCATCACACTGTCACAGTTACTTAGCATGTACAATACCAGAACTCAGGAGGCAGTAAATTGGAATTCATCCGTCAATAATTTTATTGTTTTTTCACCAAGGTGGAGGCTGTTTGTTTGTCTGTCTGGTGAAATTCATAAAACACAGAGAAAAAGGGGAGCATGGCTAAGAACCCTTTAAATTTTGGTGCAGATCCAGATCACTTTCTTTAAACCTGCAAAATAGGGCAGGAGGACTGTGATCTCTGAATGTACCTCTAGTTTATATTTGTGTTACATCTATGTTTTTCCTCTTCTAGGGAAAATGAAGTTTTGATGATAGCATGTCTATATCCTGCAAGAAGACATATTATAAGCATCAACATTACGGTTGGGCATTTACGCCTTGAAACTGCAGGATACCAACGACAGTCTCAAAGACTTCTGGGATTTTATACACAACAAACCTAAAGAGCCAATCCTGTCAACTTGTGGGGTTGAACTTTCCAGCTTCATCATTCCTCTTGAGAATCAAGGTTGATTTACAACTTTCCATTGTGAAGTATAAAGTGGTTTTACAGCGTTTGATACAATTGTAGGTGATCTGGTGTGCTCAAGCTGCAGTGGTGCAATGTCTTTTTAAATTAAACATATGTAAAACTTAAATAATAAAGGAACTTCAACAAAGTTTTGTGTTTAAACTTCTGTTATTCTATATTTTGACACTAAGGTTTTTTATTTTTACTGCAAATGTATATCCGATCCAAATATTGGTAATAAGCCTCTTTATTTGCCAATAATCAATATCAGCCCTGAAAAAACATATTGGTCAACTCTTAATTCAAATCTAGTAGGCCTGCCAAACATGGCTTAGTCTACTGGTTTATGTTCTTACAAGTGTTAGTTGCCCTCAATAGCCCATAAGAGGTATAGGCAAAATAAACCAAAACTTAAAACTTAAAGAAGACCAAGGAGGTGGCTCTCTTGCTGCACACAAATAAACAAAACCAATAATTATTAATCTCCACAAAGCAAACCAATCCAAAAGATGAGATTGATTAAACCCAGCAGCTCATAATACCCACTGCTAGCTTACGCTCCTACAATACCCCTGAAGACAAATCACAATAAGTATACAATAGAAAACCACAAATAACAAGGCATCTTCGGAGTAAAATGAAACAGACTGGTATTTTATGAAAGTAGCTCATCCACACTTCTCCGCAACACAGGATTAGAGTCAGCCAGTCACATTGTTTCCTTCTTCGTCACTTTCTTTCATGGTGTGACCAAAAAGTCTGAAATCCACTCTGCGGCCTGCCAGCAGGTGACTCTACCAAGTGCTTATACCAAAAGCGAGTCAGTCTCCATAGACATGTTAAAATACCCGACTATACAGCAGAAATTAACGGTTAAAATGTTTACAGCCTGGTATGAAACACAGTCTTGGTCCCTATAGCTAATACCCCATTCATTACAACTGGTGGGTGCTGAACCTTGACAGTGAATGGCCCAGAGATATTTGCATGGCCCGCCTTGTCTTTGCTTTGCATTTTGGGATTAGCTGGCACTTAGGCGGAGTCAAGCACTGCCAAGATAGCGAAGGCCAAAGTCACCACACCAAGCCCTACATCAGTTCCACTTGGCCCCAATCCTTCCACACTGACTTCACCCTGAAGTAGTTGCCACTTGGTTGCTGTACAGTTCATCTTTTGTGTCCCTCTTTTCAAACCATTTAATCACAGCACCACAATTTGGCTGATTAGATAAATAAATCTTGAATAATGAGGCTACTTTTTTCTTATTTTTGTATTACTGTTGCAAATGTCAGAGATTTCACGTATCTAGGAAGACATGATTGATCAAATCAAGGCAAGCAGATTTCTAATAAAGGAAACAGAAAAGAGTTGTGAGGTTCTGAAAATCTGGCATATAAACTTTAAAGTTACTTTGATAATATAGAACTTTTCATCCGAGGCATTATTTGTGACAAAAGACATCATATCAGAAAAGCAAAAGTGTTTAAATGCAGTGTCACAAAAATAACTTCCTTTAAGCATAACAACGGTGCTTTAGCCAAATAGACATAATTAACCTTAAGATGAAACCAACAAACTGATCAATCACTGTGTGATTTGTCCAAATTGTGATTTGGTAGCTTAATGTGTTCCCTGGGATTATTAAATGTTATATAATGATCCACATCTCATTAAAATTGTAGCCTTTCAGATTTTCAAACTTTAATTAGTATATTTGGTTGCCACCAGGGGATCCAGCTGCTTCTGTATCTTGATCGGCGACGCCAGCTGTCCTCTGAGCACAGCACATGATGCTGTCTTATGCAGAGACAAAAATATCTAAAACTGTGAAAGCCAATTAATAGAACAGATGTAACACCCCTATTCAGAAATAAGTTTTCTCTCATCACCTTTTGGCTGATGCAAAGTTTTCTGTCAAAAATGTTTACTGTATGTTTAACCAGAAAACGTGTAGAGTGTTTAGATAAAAGCAGCACATTCCTCATGGCTAATACATCCAAGGTGCTGAACGTCCAGGGTCAGGCATGCTCAGAGCACAGATAATGTCCAGCAGGCACAGAGAGTGCTGTCCTCAGACATCTACTGGACAGGAACTGCCCTTAGTTGACTATGACTACAGCTTCGATATAAACCTCACAGTAGACAGAGTAAAATGTGTATTAGATGTGTTTGCACAAATATCAAAGACCTAGTTAATTTGTAACAAATGAGATCAAGAATGTGGTGGTTGTAAAATTGTATTTAAAAATGAGATGAAATTGAAAAAATAAATAAATTCACGAGAAAGAGGAGGAATTATATAACCGGATGGCCACTGGAAGGAAGGAGGGAAGGAGCTCCTGTGATATTCAGTGGAGCATTTGGTCATTATTAGTCTCTGGCTGAACGTGCTCCTGGCTATCTAGATTATGGTGTTGAGGGTTCCAGATAATATTAATGATGGAGAGGAATTTGACGACATCCTCCTTTGCACAAGTGCATAATAGATTTTCCAGCTCCACCCCCAGGACCACCTTCTGAACATTATTGAATCCTGGCGTCCTCCAACCTTGAGTTTTGCAGCATGGTGACACATGCATTGAGGGATACTTATAGTCTTAGTAAGTATTAGGACGTCTGCCTTTACACACACATGAACTTCAATGACATCTCATTCTTAATCCATAGGGTTTAATATGGAGTTGGCCCACCCTTTGCAGCTATAACAGCCTCAACTCTTCTGGGAAGGCTTTCCACAATGTTTAGGAGTGTGTTTATGGGAATTTTTGACCATTCTTCCAGAAGTGCATTTGTGAGGTCAGGCACTAATGTTGGACGAGAAGGCCTGGCTCTCCGCTCTAATTCATCCCAAAAGTGTTCTCAGGTTGAGGTCAGGACTCTGTGCAGGCCAGTCACACACACCAAACTCGCTCATCCATGTCTTTATTTACCTTGCTTTGTGCACTGGTGCGCAGTCATGTTGGAACAGGAAGGGGCCATCCCCAAACTGTTCCCACAAAGTTGGGAGCATGAAATTGTCCAAAATGTCTTGGTATGCTGAAGCATTAAGAGTTCCTTTCACTGGAACTAAGGGGCCAAGCTCAACCCCTGAAAAACAACCCCACACCATAATCCCCCCTCCACCAAACTTTACACTTGGCACAATGAAGTCAGGCAAGTAACGTTCTCCTGGCAACCGCCAAACCCAGACTCATCCACTGGATTGCCAGACAGAGAAGCATGATTGGTCACTCTAGAGAACATGTCTCCACTGCTCTAGAGTCCAGTGGCGGCGTGCTTTACGCCACTGCATCCAACACTTTGCATTGCACTTGGTGATGTAAGCCTTGGATGCAGCTGCTCAGCCATGGAAACCCATTCCATGAAGCTCTCTACCACTGTTCTGGAGCTAATCTGAAGGCCACACGATGTTTGGAGGTCTGTAGCTGTTGACTCTGTAGAAAGTTGGCCATTTCTGCGCACTGTGCTCCTCAGCATCCGCTGACCCCCACTCTGTGATTTTATGTGGCCTACCACTTTGTGGCTGAGTTGCTGTTGTTCCCAATTGCTTCCACTTTGTTATAATACCACGAACAGTTGACCATGGAATATTTAGTATCGAGGAAATTTCACCAATGGATTTATTGCACAGGTGGCAACCTATCACAGTACCACGCTTGAATTCACTGAGCTCCTGAGAGCGACCCATTCTTTCACGAATGTTTGTAGAAGCAGTCTGCATGGCTAGGTGCTGGATTTTATATGACCGTGGCCATGGAAGTGATTTGAACACCTGAATTCAATTATTTGGAGGGGTGTCCCAATACTTTTGGCAATATAGTGTAGTTCTGTTATATTCCACTTTGGGATAGTTAAAGCCTTGTTTATCATCCTTGTAGGAGTTAAGTAGGTGTGGATTTCACACTTGACCTTGGGTGGCTAAAAACACTTCTGCTTCATGCTTGTGTAGACCTCTTCAATCAACACTTACACTGAAATCTCAGAATAGATACGTGACTGTGTTATCAGCTTGTTAGCACAGTTTTTCTCTGTATATAATCAGTAAGTTTTCAGACCAATTTATTTGCTTCTGTGCCATGAGCACAGATAAAAACAGATGTGGGGATGTTTGTTACCAGATGACAACTCATCAGATTCCTGCAGCTGTTTTGCATTATGTTTCCCAGAAAAAAAGCTTCAAGCGAGTTCTGTCAAAAGGTCTATGAGTAGAGTGACTCCTGTCCAAGGCACATAAAGTGTGTGGTGCTTGAAAGGGAATCAGGTACTTGGAAGAAAAAAGTTTTTTTAAGGAATACTTAAATATCACATGGATCCACCAATGTGTCAGTTTATATCAACAGTAACTAAAATAGAGAGCAGGGGGAATAGAAAACTGAATCACCAGACATACATCTTGATTAACAAATTAAAAAAACAAAGCTGTTTCTAAATAATTAATTCAATGTCAGCTGATAAGAAGGGAAAATAAGGTGAGAGGAAATACTACATATTTCAGCTGCATTGTTTATATAACAGGTTGCCATCAAGCACACTGAAATTATATTCCACTTAGATTGCTTTTGGCCTGTGTTTTTTGGAAAATGTGTAATATGATCTAGGGAGTCTTTTTTAGAGTATTCAGCTTCTTTTTTTCCATGATTGCTTTTTGATATATTAAGACAAGTACAAATGTGTCTGGCTTATAGAAGTCTCAGGGTAGCTACAAATAAAGACGATGTAGCTCACTACCGTATACTCTCCCAATTTCCAAGAAATGCTGGAAATGTCCGATCTCGACAGAGATGCTCTCAAATGTCCGTGCCGTGCTGAGTCCCCGTAATTAATAATAACCAGCAGCATGCATATATTATTCCACTGCTTTCAACAAGCACGTACACCAGAAGAAAAGAGAGATGGATAAGGAAAAGGGAGGCTGTCTTCTGAAAACGTCTTGAAAGCAAGTATAAGGCACAGTCTGGAAAAGCAATTAAACAGTTCTGCTTCGACATGACTGTTGAATTTGACTTCTTTGGAAAAAGGCTTGAATCCAAGCAATAATCTCTGAGTCAAGCACAAACAGTCCTTATGTTAAATGGAGTAAAAACTGATAAAGATACACTGCTGATTTTCCTGCTGTTTTTCACCTTTACTAGGTCAAGTAAGTCACAGTTTTAACTTGTGTGATGGAGGTCAGTAGCTGAATATAAGAGGGTAGAGGATTCCAAACCTGGGGTGCCACACAAGAGAAAGCACTGGCATCTCTACTGGTAAGTTCAAAGTATGGAACAGAAAGAATATCTGAGAGGAGGAGAACCAGAGGGAGCAGGGAGGTGAGTAGATATGGAAGAGATTTGGGGGATATAACGGGGTGAGATCATGCAGGGCTTTGAATGTGAGGAAGAAAAAGTCAATCCTGTAGGTCACAGTGAGCCAGTGGAGCTGAATGAGTAGGGGTATTATGTGGTCAGTGGATTTGGAATCAATCTTGTGGAATCATTCAGTCATAAACTTTTGCAACGTTGTGCCTCTCACTGTTCTGAATTCATAAAACCAAACACAGAAAGAACAAACAACATGGTGTACATTGCAGCCTCCTCAGGGTCGCTCCTACAAGATGCTCATTCCAGCAACAAAATTGTGCTTTTAAACCTTCATGTAACACAAGTATTTACAGGTCTACAATTCATGTGTATACCTGAATACAACAATATATAACACCCGTAACAGGGAAGTATATTTACAAGTTTAAAAGTACCCATGAGATGAGAAGGCCATTTAAAAGGTTAAACATTATAGCTGACGTGCTATTATATAATCCTAATAGTAGGGGAGGAAATTTTTCATAGACTCTCCCTGTCTATGAAAGGAAGAGAGGAGTTAACTGTAGGAAAGAAACCAGAGGACGTGTCATTCCATTTATAAAATTGGATGCAGATCGAGGACCTTAATGCAAATCATTATGTTTCAGTGTTTATGGTGTGTATCCAGTATGTCTCCCTTTTTAATATCTGCCCGATGATGTCACCTTCCCTTTAAGACTCTTTCCAAACCTATAAATATGAGAACAGAGGCTGACCTGTGTTTCTTGTCAATGTAGTGTCTGATAATGGCATAGTCATTCCTATACACTCAGCTATTCTCAGTGTAAGTTTTGGTTGGCCACCATATGATAAGTCATTCTAGAAATACTATGCCACGGGCATTCCTGCATGTGCACAACATGTATGATCATGTATATACATCTTTACAACCATACATACATACATACATATTTCTTGCCTTTGGGGATAAAATACTTATAAACTGAAAGCACTTTCTTTGAACAGTGTGTGCAAAGACCACATTAGTGGTTTCCATGGATATCTTGATAAAGCCAGCAGGTGTTTTGAATGGGTTCAGTATAGCCTATGTCGACTGAACTGAAAAATCAACAATGTTTTTGTCC
>OMNN01028562.1:0-20415 GCA_900302755.1 Chromis chromis | reverse complement strand
ACAATGTTTTTGTCCATTTTTTGCAAAAACAAGTTAAGGTACAGACTGGATATTGCTCACAACCTCATAGCTCTTCTTTAATTATGTATTTAACCACTTCTGTGCACTTGATTATCAACTGTTAATATTGTATGTATCGTATACATAAATCATAAAGTACTACTTTGATGAATGGCCTCCTTAACTGCTTCCTCACCTCATCATATTCAACAAATATAATATTATCATAATAATTGAATCAAATTATGCTTACAAAAACTGACTGTCTGAGAAACTATTAAAGTGTTTACACAGAAGAAAAATGCACACACTGTAAAAGAAAACAGAGTATCACAACTTACACAGTTATCCTCAGAGCCTGAGGCTATGAACCGGCCGCATGGGGAGATGGCTGAAGAGCACGGATGGCAGCGATTTAGATGGTTTTCATAGCGGCGTACACACCTGGGGAGGAGATGTAAACAATAATGAGAACCAACCTGAAGTAAAGGAGAGCCTCAATGTTTGACTGGTGATGTAAATCTTACAATCTCAGTAGTTTTGCTATGTCCTGTCGGATTAGATCAATATACATGTAATTTCTGGCTTGTCTCATTGTAATGGTCAGTTAAGACCGCATAATATGTGTAGTTTGTATAAAATAATGTTTAGTCCATTCAAAATTAATTCATCCTGAGCTCTGCCAAGTAGGACTGAGATAGAAAGGGACATGTTTGATAAAACATTTTATATATCTGCTTGAGAAGTGACATATCTTTGGAATTAATGGTGTTTCTCATGAGTGCAGCCATTTTTATGTGGAAATGATCAATTGAAGTATCAGTATACGGAACGGAAGGAGAATGCCACTGAGTTTTTGTGTTTTACTAACATCTGAACCAGCCGAGCTCAAGGAGTTGAACATGACTCAAGCAAAACACAGCAAAGACAGCGCAGTAAATGACGAATGGCCCCCTCATGCCACTTTTGAGCTGTTTCATTTGGTTTTGCAACAGCATGTAATGTCTTTACAATACCACTAACAGCCCGCTAAGCTCGGGTCTCTATATGGGCTGGCATGTTGGCAGGCCAGTGCTTTGACAAAATCTGGTGAGAGCATGTCTTTGACATTCACATGCTAATGTCGTTAAGCTGGACTAAAAGTAGGTCATATTCACTGGTGACCATGAAGAAATTTGATCTATCCAGTACCAGCGAGTTCTTGAAACGTACATGAGGTGGATACAAGGGTGCACACTATAATAATAAAATGCAAGTTCAGGCGATTGCTAAGCAGTAACTATGAACTTCATGGAGCTTAGAACGTTAAATTCTTGTTAAGACTGTGGTAGAGAAGTGCTGATTCAGCTCTATAACATTATTTTTTTTCTTTTTTGGTTAGGTTGATATTTCTTTATTTAGTGAGGTGTTTCTGTCATTTTACCATCATAAGCTGACTATGATATTGAAATACCCCTCTAAAGAGCAAGATATAAAGTGTTACTGCTAGTGAAAACAGCCACCTGACTGAAGAGTAATAAACACACAAACAAAAAAGCGTACTCTATTACATGTCTTTACACAGTATTAAGACTTAAGGACAGATTATCATTTTTTTTGTAAATAGTGAAAGCAGAAGCTCACAAAAGAAAATTGGATATGATTGACAGTGTAGCCAATCAAATGAAAAAAGGAAAAAAATAGACAACGAGACAAACACTGCAAGACAACCAATCGCTTTGACTTTGGGAATGGTCCACAATTGCAAAACCCTTTGCAAACAAGAAAAATACTTTTTAATGTTTCAAACTATTTGGTTTTGTATATAGTTCTATATTGCACAGGTTTCTTTAAAGTAATACATTTTGACATCAAATTATCTTCCAAAAAAGGGAAAAATTTGAGCTCTTCTCATTTAAATGCACAGCAAAATGGGAAATACCCTGTTCCTAAGGTACCATACATCTAAAAATGCGTGTCTACAACAGAGCTGACACAATATGTCACTATCACATTAATAAAAACCACTTTAACAGTTTAGAGTAAACACTCTTCTGGTTTTCTAGGTCAGAGTGTGGATCTAATGTTTTGACTGAAGAAGAGGAGATGCTGGCATGAGTTCCACACACATACATTCTCTGTGTTATGTGAGTGATGACAAACCGGCATTTTCCTGATGACTAACACAGACTGCAGTGGAGGGTCTGATCCTCTTGAGTAGGAGCCTATACGGTTACTGAATGCACCTGGGTATTCAGTGTCAGCCATCAAGGTAATCAGCAGGCTAATCATAGCACATGACTTCCTGCCAGTACATTTCAGCATATTTAACTGAATCAGGGTATATCAGGTGAAAACCTGCTTGTCTCCCATAGCATTTGATATAGTTTAATATAAATACATTATGTATGTATTTTCTTTCACAGAACTTATTGCCCTGCATTCATTTATCAAATGATGGAAAGTTGATCTGATTTAAGCGGAATACCTCACAGAACTAAAGAGAAACAGATCACCATCTGTTCTCTATCTTTAGAATCAGCATCTGAGTGGGTTTGATTTTAAAACCATGCTAAATGCTAGTGTGTAGACATCTAAACTGGAACACTGCATGCTTAAACATATCATTTCAAAATACAAGCGGTGAGGGAAGGGTGTGAGCTTTGAAAAAATAAACTTTAACCAGTCTAGTGGTTCTGTAAATGGAGCTGAGTGAATAACACTGGTCTATTAACTGTGTTGCGCAATGGCAATGATCCTCACCAATGTTTATTGACAACAATAGTCCTGTCAATTCATGACAGTTTTTGCAACAATCTGACCAAACTTTAGCTGTAAACTAAACATGGCTGCTTATTTAATCAGCCCGACTTGTTAAAGACTGTCTGATCTCATTGATTTACAGAGTAATCTTATTCTCTGCCTGTCAACCTTCTTATGGAAAAGCATAAAGTTCCATTTGAATGAAGTTTCTTTCTTCCTGATTTAACATCCTAGAACTGTTATGCGTATTAACAACATTATCTTTATGTATATCAATAATATGGAAGTTCATTCAATATTTCAAGGTTCAGTTTAGCAAAATCACAAAAAACTCTGTCTTCTCTCTTACAGTTTACTTCTAACATCAGTATAACACAATAAGGAAAATTGAATTTTGTTTGTGATGATCAAGGAATAAAAAAAAAATCATGTTTACATTTTTTTTCAGCAATGTGTTTCCTGGTAGTCACTCCAGTGCTTATTGCTGATACACTTAATATATCATGAGAGAATACTGATGAATGTAAAACCTAGAACTAATTTTACTGCCATTTGCTCCAAATCTCACATAAAAAGAAATGCATTCATTTAGGAGTGCTGTAACTCATTTCATCAAGAGTACTAGCTACTTGGAAAATTAAACTCGAAGCGCTGAGAAAATGCAAAAAACCCCCACAAAAAACAAGCTCTACATATTCTTTTCATACATCCATATGTTTCACCTCAAGGGAACTGCATCTGCTGAGCTTAATAACAGCTCTCAGAAGCAGAAGTTGACCTGGAAACAAAGCACAAATATTTATCAGACGGCAATACGGTTTTGATGAAGTCTGGGATAGGGAGTTAAACACGGAGGCAGTCTCAGACATGAAAGAATGAAATACCCAATAATGCCTTCTACCGAGCCAAAAAGAACATTCTGAGGTCCAAAAGGACCTACTTGAATTATCAGCCTTATATGGATTTCTGCTACTCAGACCCAAATAAAAGCTTCCTACTTTGGAAATTGAACAATTGCCAGTTCACTCATCAACTGAGGAATGTCTGTGTGAGAAAAATGTTGATGTAATTTGAGTATAAGGTGATCTTTCACTCTCAAAGATATCAGAAAAAAAAGTAACGGTTGTGAATGGATATTCCTCGCCTGTAGGTACGGAGGTGCTTGAAAGTTTGCGAACCCTTTAGAATCTTCTATATTTCTGCATAAATATGACTCATTATTATCAAATTTTCACAGAATAAAAGTAGACAAAGGGAACCCAATTAAAGAAATCAGACAAAAATGATTATACTTGATCATTTATGTACATCTGACCCAAAATTACACATCTGTCAGTGGTAAGTAGGTGAACCTTTGCTGTTAGTATCTGGTAAATGCAACGAAACAGTAACCACAGATAAATCCTGTGCAGCGGCTTGGAGTAATTTCATCTTATTTTTCTGCACACAACAGCTTCAACTCTGGGATGTTGGTGGGTTTCCTCACATGAGCTCCACACTTCAGTTTCTTTCCGACATTTGGATGAAGGTCAAGACTTTGACTTGGCCATGCCAAAACATTACCTTTATTCTTCTATAACTGTTCTTTGGTAGAATGACTTTTGTGCTTAGGATCGTCTTGTTGCATGACCTACTTTGAGGTTCAGTTCATCGACAGATGTCCTGAGATTTTATGTTAGAATTCACTGGTATATTTCAAAATTCATTGTACCATGAATGACAATGAGCTCTCTTGACACAGATGCAGAAAAACAGGTCCAGACCATGATACCACCACCATGAGTCACAGATGGGATAAGGCTCTTACACTTGGACGCAGTGTGTTTCTTTCTCCAAACATGTTCTATTTTGGTCTTATCTGTACACAAATTTTTTCTTTTTCCAATTGCCTCTTGACTTGTCCTCGTGATATTTAGCAAATTGCATTTGGGAAGCAATGTTCTTTTTGGAGAGCACTAGCTTTCTCCTTGCAACTATGCCAATTACACCACTGTTGCTCAGTGTTCTCCTTATCGTGGACTCTTGAACATTAACATGAGTCTATTTAAGAGAGGCATTTAAGAGCTTAGAAGTTGCCTTGGGCTCTTTTGTGATTTCGCCGACTATTACATGCCTTGTTCCAGGAGAAATCTTTGTTGGTCGTCCACTTCTGGGGAAGGTAATGGTCTTGAATTCCCTCCATTTGTACAGTCTGTCCGACTGTGTTGGTGGAGTTTAACGTTTTTAGAGATGGTTTTGTAACCTTCTCCAGCCTGTTAAGCATGAGCAACTCTTTTCTCGGGGTCCTTTGTTCGTGCTATGATCCACTTCAACAAACAAGTTGTGAAGATCAGACTTTGATAGATCCCTGTTCTTTAAATAACACAGGGCGCTCATTCACACCTTATTGTCATCCTAAGTTTACCTTCAAATTACTTTGCAGATTTGTAATATTGGATAATTTTCCTCAAAAAATAAATGACCAAGTATACTATTTTTATCTCATTTGTTTAACTGGCTTCTTTTTATCTACTTATAAGACTTGTATGGAAATCTGATGACGTTTTAGGTCATATTTAGAGAATTCTGAAGGGTTCACAAACTTTCAAACACCACTGTAATTGACAGATTTAATGAGGCTAACCTATAGCCAGTGGAGACCTCAATAGAGGTAAAGTGGCCTGATATAGAGGTTGAATTTAGATGTTACAAATGCTAGATTCATGGCAAAGCATAATTTTTTTTTAACAAATAGTAAGGAATTTCAAAATTGTATACCAGCAACATACGCCATTAAAACAGGTAATTGTATTAGGTATCGATGTTTTCTTGTTTTGTTGTCATAGTGTCAAGTCGCCAACAGGACTCTAATGCAATCAATGTTGCACTCAGGGGATTTGAAAATTATGTTTCTTCTGAAAAACCTGAAGACACTGAGGCCATATGGTACAATTTTAAGCAAATGTGAATAAACGAATAAATACAGGAATAGCATTTTTCTTTCTCGATTTTCATATTAAACGTGAGTTGATAACCAATCCCATAAAACATATTATATTAATACAAACCTAAGCGTGCGAAGGTCCCAAATCTTCACACCATCTGTGACTGCACTTGTGAGGAAGAGGTTGTAGGAATCTGGAGCCTGTGTGCTGAACGCGGATCCCTTTAAAATATACACAATAAAAACTGCTTAGTCAGCACATGCTTGACTGAAAATGGTTGTAAATCAGCTGCTCTTATTGTCCAGTGCTGGAAAATGCTGTTGCTGTGTATCCTGTGCTGGCAAATAACTTTCATATTATTATTCCAGATAGCATTTATAGAACTTAACAGCAGGGGGTGACCTGAAAAACAGCATTAACACAATGAGGCAGGAAAGAAACAGGAATAGAAGAAGATTTGTTGTTAGTTTCTCTGTGTGTCATTTTCCATCCTTAATTTTCCACACTCACATAGGCCCCTGCACAAAGGTAAAGTTTCCACTGAACATCTATGCATAAATTCCATATTTGACTTTCAAATGAAGTTATCAGATGATATAGTGAAACGTGAGTGAGAGAGACAGAAAAAGAAAGCAAGTAAGAGAGAGAGAGAGAGCAGCGGTGGGGGTGTTTTTTGTTTAGATTTCCATTAAGAGTGTGAGAACAGGAGTCTGAGAGGGCATTTCCAGTTCCATTTTCCGAGAAGTCCTCTGCTCTGATGAGTTCCAGGTGAATTTTGCGAAGGAGACGATGGAAATTTGAAGTGGGAAAAGCTGCTTCACGTGCTGCAGTTCCTGATGTTTGGTCCACATTGGGACGGTAAAGCAACAGGGAAGAGTGATGTTATGTGTGTAGTCGCCAGACTTGGGGCAATCCCTCTGATCTGCAGGTACAAACCCTACAGCACCCAAAGGCCCTCGGGCACCCAGGCGGACTTATTGACGCAATAGCCAAGCTGAAACAACACACCACAGGCTTTTCAAAACGTATAGCACACAATAGCTGGCGTGACAAAGAACAGGCACCTCTGGGCTGAAGGAATACAGTCAGCTGTGTGCAAGAGTGAATCTCAGTGGAATGGATTCATGCATTTAATCCATGCCACTAGCTGCAGTGTATCCTGCTAATCCCGGCTGGCCCGAGTGTCAAGTATGTAAAGGTCAACATGCAGAAGTGACTAAACTCAATACCCAAGGGTCACAGGGTACAAGCCGCTGTCACACACAAATACACAATTTTCTGTAGTCTATCAAGTTGCATAAGCATCTGTAGGACGGGTCATCGTTTCCATCAGCTTTATGATCAGAATTAATGGTTTTGTTGCTCTTACAAAACTGGCAAACGTTAATATATGTAGAGAAACCAGATGCTGCATTTCAATGTAAAATGTAATGGCAGAAATGTAAATTGTATGCAGAAACATGGACTCGAATGTACGATTTTTATAGCTCCATTTTGAGTGATGCAATAGTCTTCATAGCACTATAATGGACGTGGATACAGGCCCAAGCTGTCTATTTGTTAGACACCAGCAAATTGGGTCCACATTGGTCCAAGACAGTGATGTGGGAGTAAGGCCACATAAACCCAAACTGCATCATGGAACAGCATTACTCCAAGGCCATCATCCAGCATGGAATCTTCTGCTGCCATCCCGTATGGCAGTCTTAATCCTGATGCACCAAGGACTTACATTCAAGATGAATGATACTGCTGATGGCACGTCCTGTCTGTCTGTCATGGAAACATTCGGATAACCATGACCTTTTTCATTCACACCACAAACTAACACTTTTATTCCCTTAAAGACGGTCTGCACCTTATGTAACGAGCAAAACGTTCATAGATGTCTTATGTAACACTATAGCATCTGCCAAATAGTAGACCCTTCAAGAGTAAGATGGAAGATGGGGCTCACACTAACAATTGATGCCAAGCCAAGCAAATTCTTTGCTGTGTGGGTTAGGGCTAAATGTCACTCAGTCTGCATGTGGAGTGATGGGATGTCTCTGCCTCTATCCATTGATAAAGGTTAGATGGTAACATAGGTTTTAGTCTAACAGAAAATGAGAAAAATTCTGTGAAGCAGATTTGACAGAAACTCAGAAGCATACTAAACTTGCACATGGGCCTTTAAAGAAACCTACAGTTTTTTTTTTTCAGTAATTGTAAGTAATTTGAAAGAAAAGCACTTCAGGATACGAAAGGACATGGCTTAAGGTAAATGCTTTCAGACTGAAAGGGGGAAACTGTGAAACAAATGTAGAATGAAATACTTTTCCATTCTAACAGTCACACTCGCAATACAAAACTTCTTCAGAGGTTTCCAATTTTCCTAAAGACTACTGAAAACATGGGACACTGCCATCTAGCTATTTCTCCAATATCTATTAAATTAATATAAAGGCTCTGATTTTATATCATCAGAAACATCAAATGCTGCCTAGTGCACTAAAGGACCACCATTATTAAATAAAATATATAATTTAAATATAATTCAAGTTATATACTATTTTTTGCAGTCTGTTTTGTCACAGGAACATTTAAATGGCCTCACCTTGTTCTGTGTGATGCAGTGGACGGCTCTGCTGTGGGCATCAGGCAGCTCTGAGGCAACTGTACCTTTGTTCATGTCAAAGACTTGAATGGACCGATCTGAGCCACACACCAGGACAATGTCTGAAACAATATCTGTTAAGAGAGCTTCTGACATGTGTTTTCTTCTAGGACATATATTTCTGGGAAGCATTCCAAAGTACAATAACATACAGTATACAGTATCAACATCTTTCTGTCATTCTTTGCTAAGTGCGGCTGCCATGATTCACTGCATATAAACAATGGATGTAGCCACCATGACTTCATCCTTTGGTTTGTGCATTTGACCATCTTGCTTGTAAAAAGCAAGGTGTGGATCTGACGGAGAATCCGAGAACATTTTGCACGCTAATACAGTAACAGGTGATATAGACCCTAGTTTATCATCTATTTTACACTAAATGGCATCATAATTTACAAAATGAACATCATGCTGAATTAAAAGAGACATTAAACTAGCAATGGAGACCATAAACTCCTTAGGAAAATGATTACTGAGGTAATAAATCAAGGGAGAAGTAAGGTTATTTTCTCATTGACTTCTACGCAATCATACTTCTTTTTGTAATCAGAGGTGTCACCTCCTGCTGGCAGGTTTAAGCCACTTCTGCACTGGTTTCATTTTTCATACCCAGAAGCCATATCCTTTTGTATACAGTCCATGGTTCGGAGATGAATCAATGGCAAAATACATTAATTTGCCTTCTTGTAGACAGCTTCTATACATGTTGTGATACAAACGTATGTAGATTTTAAAGGTCAGGAGGTTTTTCAACGTGTTGCCTTTACCTTCCTAAATAGTTTTTAAAGGCGGAGTCTGCAATTATAGAAAAAGACTGTTAGTATATTTTGATGGTTAGCACACATCAGATTTACCACCGCTACTCTCTTTCCCTCTATGTCCTCTCCCCCTCCCTTTCCCTGTCTTGTGCATAAGCACAAACATGCCCAAGCTTGAAAGTGCAGGGACACGCTGTAGTATTGTTGTCTGAGCCACTTTGTTTGTTTCCTATTTACAGAACCAGGGCTGTGTACAAACAGAGGATTTTTTTCAGAGTACACACAGAACAGACAGACATATTTGCTGTATTTGACCTAAAGTATATTTAAATAGAATCGCACACCCCACCTATAAAGCTCAGGTTTTCACAGCACCTGGCTTTAAATAAAGAAAGTATATTGTGAGTGATATAAAAATGTAATATTAGATATAAACATAATACAAATATCACAAATTATTCTCATAAAGTAATTTACCACTGCTACTCATGGTAAACTCTTTATTTAGTTTACCATGTTAAATGAAAATAGAATATTTTACACAGGTGAACACGTCTCTTGCACGGTGCTCGTAGTGTAATTGCTTTTAATGATTAGCAAATGGATTATAAATTTATTCAGAAAATACAGACTTCTAATTTATATTTTTTTATATTATCATTGTATATGTCTTTTCAATTTAGACTGTGCAAAGCACAGTGATGCAAAATTGTTCCTGACAGGATCTCCCTCATTCCAACGCAACTCAGTTCTGTGGATTTATTGGAAAGTAAATGCACCGTAAACCCTAACAAGGGGTTGGAATGCAGACATTCCTAAAAAATTAAAGACACCTAAATGATTTACAGGTAAAATCAGCAGTGGAAGCCCTAAAGCAACATGTGAAGACTTTATGAAGCACAAGTTGATTGCTGTGGTTGACATGGAAGTTGTCCAACCAGATGCTCTGAGTAAAATTACTGAAGGGATAGGTTCACTTTGTCAGCATGTGTGCAGTCTGAACTATAATACTTCCTGCAGCAAGAACAATAACAACAACAAGGAGGATACAAGAGAAGAAATCATTGATTGCAGACAAGGCTGTGATGTGCGTTGCTGTTGTTGTTGTAAAGCATCCTGCCTGTCTCACCACACTCCGTTGCTGACATCTAAGAAGAAAAATTGTTAGTTCAAGGTTTCTAAACAGTTTTTATTCCAAAATTCCAAACTTTACCAGACTCAGATCTGACACTTATCTGTAGATTTTTTAGAGTACTAATGGCAAGATATTAATTATTTAAAGAAACGTGTTGAAAATCCTACTGCTGTTATGTATAGTAAAATCTGACTATATACTGTATGCTGTCATGCTGCCAAATAATGGGCAGAAGATTGTAGCTCAAGGAACTTTTGCTCATACAAATCAGTTAACAACAAACGCAACATCTCCTCCCCACATACCTACACTCGTATCATTTACATATTGAATAAATTATATCATGTTATAGTTCCTTCCCTCCCATGATCATGCAGGCATAACGGTATGGCTTATTTATGAAACAGAAAAAGGTAAGATAACTACAGAACTTATAAATGCTCAGACAGGCCTAAAATGTGGTGATTTGTGATGTTATGTATATATATGCAATTCAAATATATTGCTGCATTTTCTTTCAAATTATTTTGGTAAAGTATATCAAGGTGTGGTGCAGTTATAAATCACTTAGGGTAGAGCTGTTTTGCAGGCTGTGATGTCCAGGTGTAGAAGCAGCTCTGCGTAAGAGTGTGCATTCAGCCACACTTCTTGCCTCTCCTTCAAGTTTACTCTGGCCCATGCTCTCTCACACAGTGGTAAACATTTTGGCTACCTGCCCCAGATGCCATGAAAAATACTCTGCTTGTATGATCAATTTCTATCTGGAAACATAAATATTTTCTGATCAGGCCTGGGAATTGCTAAAATCTAATCGCATACATTTCCATACTGCATGGAACCCTATTAGTTGCATCATTTTAAAAACCAATTTAGGTAAGCATATGAACGAAACTCCAACATAAAGACCCATTCTTCACCTGTCTGGGCTATACGGCTTTATGGAAGAATTCAGTAAGAGGCACTACCCTTTAAAACTGATTTAGTTTTTACGGACTAATGACAGTTCAAGTGTTTCCATTCACAAAATGCATCACGCAAATAAGTAGAGGAAAAACATGAATAAGCAACATGCACTGCTGAAAGAGGGTATGGAGGCCCTTTATTGTAATTTTCCTTCCCTCCATAACAAGCCCTGACAGCTAACAGTACACAGTCAAGCAGTTTGGGTGGTATTGAGTGTCAGCAGTGTCTGCGGCAGCAGCTAAATAAAGCCAGGCCCCCATCAAATCAGTACCAAAGCTAGCTTAACCAACAAAGCCTGCTCCCCATAGACTTTTATATACAGGCTATGCTGCTCCCTGAATAGATTACATACGTTTTAAAACTGCTCAAGCCATATTCCTGTTTCCACCTAAATTGCAATATTGTTGCAATATTTGCATTTTCATTGGTAGTTATTAAAATAGTTGATTGACTTAACGTGAGAAGTGGCCTATCATTGAATTGAATCTTTGAAAAATGGCCTGTCAAGCCTGGAAGTAAGGTTAATTTGTTCTTGAGAAAGGCACTTAACCCCAATTTGTCAGTGTTATATTTTAGAAGCCAATAAGACTATCATGCAGCCATGACATAATGTCCACATTCACAATGTTTGTGCAGCCCAAGAGTATATTTTGAGTTCAGATAGCATAGCTTGATATATGATTTAAAGACTTACTAGTAAAGGGTATTTTTTAATCTCCTTTGTTACACTAAAAAAACAGACATGTCCCCTGACTTCTCAGCAGTGGCCCAGGTCTTTAATTGTGTGAAAAACTGAGATTCAGATTGACACCAAAAGAGAAGAAGAAAAGAAGAAGTAAAAACAACAAAAAGCCAACAGCTAGTTTTATGCCTCACTATCAAGTACACATGCCTGTTTATATGTTGGTCTGTATACATGTATAATCAACTGTAATTACCTTTTTATGTCGTCACGTGTGTTGTCCACATTATACAGGTACAAGTATAGTGAGGGACCAGATGCCAGAAGTAGAAATTTGTCAAGATAATAAAAGTGAGCATCTTTAATGGGTTTGGAGAACATGGTGTTGCCCTAAAAAAGAGAAGACAGAGAAAAACATCAAGCTAATATCTAATATTGGAACGCAAACAAACAAACAAAGACAAAGACTTTGATAGTGAGATCCTAAATAGACTTGTCTAACAACATACCTCATATTGCATGAAAGTAACGTAAAGTCACAGCTGAATTTTGATGTTCCTTTATATCTTTTTTCTCAATATGATACATGCAAAATCCTCAAATATAAAGTGACATTCTGCAGATAAAGTGCTCGTATTAATAGTGCTACCCCACAAAACCCAGAGCAATAAACTTGTGGGTGGTCATAGGAGACAAGTAAATCTTAAATGATTCCTCAAATCTCCATGTTTTTTATTGTCATAGTTCATAGAGAAGTTTTTCTTAAAGACTTAAAGAAATCTGTGTCATAAAAGTAGGGCGTTGACCTAGGAAAAGACATCCTCATCAGGAACACTTTGTTCTCCTTAAGCCCCACACAATATTGCCAAAATCTATTAAGGTAACAGAAGCACACAGATAGGACGTTGAGTCACATATTTTCTCTGTCCAGGTTTAGAAAGTTACTAATCATTCAAAAAATCTGACATGTAAAAACTCCTTTTGACCCAAATTTTAAGAATATTGTGAGTTCCTTTGAGATTATTTCTTTAAAGTTTTCAAGCACAACTATGCAAAGCTATTTGTAATTCTGGCTCACCCCGGCATAGCTCTTGTCCCTGAAAAGACTTCAATTTGTTTCCAAATTGTTTCACAAGAACTCCGTGCGGTCTGAGCCGGCCAAGCTCAAAACAATCTCACTGAGTGAAGCAAAGCAGGGATGGTTAGCATCAGCAATGGGGAGACTCTAGGTTTTGAGGACAGACCTTTGTTTTCACTTGGCATGAGAAAGAAGACACACTTCTGACTGTCCCATTAAATCTGATACCCAGTGAAGTAAGGAGGCTCTGCATATGATCAGAGTTTTGGATGCTCTAGCAGATGCTTTGACAGACAAAGCTGCTATTTATGAGCCAAGACACACACCATTTCGTCATACAATTAATTTGACCTTCTCATTTTTAATTCGATGAGGCAACTCCTAGTAGAAAAGAAAAAGGTAAATTAAGTTTTGTATAAATGTATCAAAGACACATTTTGAGCATTACAGATTGCATGACCACAATTATTAGATGAGCTCTGAACCCCAGAACTTTCTCAGTTTTTAACCTATGGGCTCTGTTTTTCTGCATGTCTGCGTCAGGGCTCCACATCAAAAAGAATTGTCAGAGGAATTTAAAAGGAATTCTGATTGTAAGAATTGAAAAAGGATATAAAAAAAATTGAGGGACAACTAAAAATTTGTCAAAACATAGTTGCAGCAGCAATCAAGAGGTATAAAATGAGCCACAGTACCGCTAGCCAAAGCTGCAGTGCTTTTCTCTTAAGCCACAGACATTGTCGTACTTTCCATAATCTTACTCTGAAAAACCAATGGGCACCAGTTCAGACTTGGCACAAGGGGTATCAATAGAAATTTGAGTTTTTGTAATAGCTTAGACAATGTGAAGGACATTACATCAACCTCTATGGAGAGTGTCCAGAGACAAAAAAAACAACCCTTGCTTGCTCTTTAACACTAAACTGCAAGATTAAACTTGAATTTGGGAGCACATTCTTTGGTCATATGAGACCAAGATGATTTTTTGCAGCTCAGATGAGGTTCAGCATGTTTGGAGTGGACCTTGCCAGGACTACCACAGTGAATGCATAGTGCAGAAAGTGAAGCACGGAGGTGGGAGTGTGACGGTATGCGGCTATATGAGTGCAAAAGGTGTTGGGGAGATGATGTTTATACATGGCACTATACATGGCTGTGCATATACCAAAATCCTGGCAGACAAGATGACTCCCAGTCTGCAGGAGTTTGGCAGAAGTGGAATATTTCAGCATGATAATAATCCAAAGCACTCTGGAGTGAACAGTAAAAACCATGACACCTCTGGGGTATTGTAAAGAAGAAAGCTTGTGCAACACAACAAGCAAAGACCAGCTGTAAAAAATAGTCTCTAAAGAGCATCCCTACTGAAATTTGGTATTGTCCATGCCAAAGGATTGATTGAGTTTTTGAATTTTGGATTATTTGACATTTAGGGAATATTGCACAGGGGCATACTGACTTCTGTTGTTGTATTTGTTATCCAACATCCACCAATAAAAAAAAAAAAAAGTTTTACAGAACATAATGCTGAAAAAGATGATAATTTAGACATTGTGTCATCACATAGTTTGTCCAGCAGACTATATTCAACATCCACTGTTCACTATGCTTTCAGCGCTGTCTGCAGCACATGTAGCAGAGTACACATCACAGCTGAACAGACAGTGATGCAGAGTTAAGTGGTGTGTCTACATGGTAAGTTGCAGATTAGTTTGTATAATACGTTGCTGAAAAAGTTCATAAACAATGACCTCATTATTTTTCCTTTTCAATGAAACTCTAGCATCTCTTACCTGCATTAATAATATAGGTCATCCTTTCCATTACTCTTAATGCACCATGCAGTATGCCACTGTACCAAAGAATCCAAATCTGAGACATTAGACTCTGAACATCAAATGAGAACATGAAGCAAAACATTGTGGATACAGTACCAACCACACTTGAATGACAGAAAAATAGTGGGACAAAATCCCTCTTGCAGTAATAGCTGTGTTTGAAAACATGAGTGGGAGTGCCTGTCGTTATTTTGTCTTACTTCTAAACCAATGTAAGTTTCAGACCTTCACAATGAGGACATTTTTGTTACATGAGGTCACCCTGACTGGTCCTGGTCATTTAACCATTCGTTTATGGTTAAGACTTGGACTTAGAATAATAAGCGAGTGAGGGTTTCATTATGGCTTAAGGTCGAGTATGTAGTGGTGATGTGTAAGATTAGGGACTGAAAGTAATATTTGAAAAACAGTACAAGTACAAGTATGTGAAAATTCATAGGGAAAATACCATGATAATTGCAGGTTCTGAGCTGCAGTGGGTCCAGATTCGTAGTGACAGGTCTTCTGACGCACTCAACCACCACTGTCTGCAGAGGCTCCAGCTCACACTGCTCACTGGCTTGTCGTGTCCTACATACAAAAAGAGATGTTTGAATTTAACCTGGATACAAAGTGTGTAGCAGGAACATTTACTTTTATGGTGCTGTTCAGAGAGTCAGGAGGACTGAATAAAAGTGGCTCACGGTGACCTACACGTCACCTTATTTTTTGTCCTTTTATCTCTGCCGCCCCCTTGTGGAGCCTGCGTTCTAGCTGCACACAAGCTATCAAGTGCGAAACAGATGCTTGACCTGCATGGGTCTCCTTTCTTTGCCTGTCAGGATTTACTTTACTGCCCAGGGTCATGTAGGTAGAGCAACTGCTCTCAGAGATACTTAAATTACTGTAGAATAGTGTGAAAATCTATCCGTTCAAAACTAGAAGGTCTCATAAGAGAATGTGCCCCTTTCACCTTTTTTTAAAACCTAGATTTTATTGTATGACAAGAATAAAGCCTACCGTTAACAAAGCCTTGCATTGGAATATAATCAAACCACACTTCTCTGATAAAAACAGAACTCTTTATCTACAATCTTGACAGTGATAGCTGAGTAACTGAATTTGGATTTGCCTTAAATCTTTCATCTTCAGCCATGGATCCATTTCAAAGTAGATTGAAATTAATCAAAATAGCTCAAATATGTTAAAGCTAAATCCAAGTTGGGAATGAACTTCTTACTATGCACGTCCTCCTTATCTCTTGAAAACATCAGAAGTCAGCAGAAGTCTTAACCTTAAGTAACTTGAAAATGTGAGCATATATTGCAAGGAGTCAATCATAAAGCTGTACTTCAAATGCTATGAACAGAATGAATCATTGTTTCCATAAAAGAAACATTCAAGTACAACACTGATAAAAGCACGGAAGTAACTGAGGGCAAATATTAAGCACAACAGAGGGTTACAAGGTATGGATACTTATGTCCACTTCACAAACCTAAGTAGACAGTTGGATTGCCAGTAAGACAGGACTTATACAGTAACACTGAGCTGTCGCCAAGACCACACAGGATTTGTTTTCCATCACCTGGGAGGGACAAGGAAACACAGAATTATTTTATTAAGATTCTTTGCTCACCAGCTGATTTATTACTACAAAAAACGGGCGAGCGGTTTTCAAACATAACAGTGAAGTGTTTTGTCTGAAACAGGAACAGTCATCCTAAAATATAATTCTGTAGCAGCAACAGTGGTGCTGTGACCCTTCCAGGAGAGGATAATGGGCAAAACTGGATGTAATATACAGTCAGGATTCACTTTATTGGAAACAGAATCTAATAAATAACAATCTAATGCACATATTTGACTGTGGAATCTACTTTTATGATGCATTTTTTCTATAGTACTCAGCTTTTGTGGATACAGACCACACACTGTCATAGAGATGTGAATTCTGTTTTAGCACTGGATGTAGTCATAGTTAGATTGTGTTATATTGGGAGGTGTTTTTAATACACTGCTCTCCTCATGTATGTAAATGAAAAGGAAAAAAAAATGGAAACACCCCTTCCTGTAGTCCACAACACCACCTTTATGCCCTCAGTAATAAACACATAATTGAATTTACACATTGGAAGAATCTATTTCTCAGTGCGAAATTCCTCCTTCTGTCTCTGTCCCCTCACACTTTTTACATCACTGTTTTGCCTTGAGAAATATCATGATCTTTGTTCATTTTTGATTTCAATGTTAACCAACGTTAAAACAGGAAAACAGTTTAAATGAATGCGTGTCAAAAAGAAAGAGTTATAATAATTGATTTACCTGAATACTGAAGGCATGAGACTTGTTTGCTGGCAATGCTTAGATCAATATGTGGAACAGTTGGAGCCGCACTGTCTGCTGGGTAATCTCTGTGGAGTAAACCTCTAAATGACAAAAGCATGTTAACCGATCACATGAAAAAAATCTACTTTTTCAACACTGTATTCTCAATGAAAGCAAGACGGACTGCTTACGTTTTTTTGTTGGCCTTTTTGGGAGAAGAATTCTTCTGAACATTTGTTTTAGGTGAAAACATTGTCTTTCTGAAAAACAAAAACAAAATTTCCTGTAATGTTTCACATATTAATTTATTTGTTCCATCAAACCTCATTTGAATTCTGTTTATTAAGATCGTTTTTTAGAGTGGTAAGGGTAAGAGTTAAGTGCCCTATAAAAGTCAAGTGCTATGACAGAGGGCATTTGGTGGATGCCTTTTATCTAAATAGTTTTACATCAACATCTGCAATGCACGTTCATATGGGCAGTCCTGAGAGACACTGAAACCATAACAGAGACTCAGTGATGGTTGAAAGGGCGGCTATGGCATTTGAGATTTTTTTTTTCCCATTTCACACATGCGCAATTCTGTCTCAACGCCGTCTGGCATTGTAGCCCTGCCATATGAAGATTTTCATTGTTTTTGGACAATGACAATAAAATCTATCTATCTATCTATCTATCTATCTATCTATCTATCTATCTATCTATCTATCTATCTATCTATCTATCTATCTATCTATCTATCTATCTATCTATCTCCATCCATCCTTCATCCAACAGGACGACTAGTATGCCATATGCAGCAATACGTGAAAGAGTCTACATAGAATCATGCATGCACAAAGTGGAACTATTACTGCTTAGAGTCTCTAGTATTAGTACTGTGCTTCTCCAACTGAAGTAGCCCACTTTTATAGAAAACAAGGAAATTCAAGATATAGTATATCAAGAAAATTAAGTTAAATCTCTACAGTCTCTTGAATAGGTGCTTTAAATTTTCCGTTTGCTCAATTGTTTAATATTCTAATAAACTGTCATTTAAATTTCTATCTGGCAAAAACGTACTCCTCTAACATACCTTGGGGAACTGGTGTATCCAGATGACTTCACATTTGTGTGGAAAACCAGAGGCTGGTCCTTTATACCTGCTTTGTGAAAAGATGAGATGGTCAGAGACTGGCGGACACAAGTTCCTGCACAACAAATATTAAATATACTAAAAAGAAAGTGCCTATTTACAAAGGAGTAAATGTTAGAAAGATAGAATGATATTATTCAGATAATTACCATACAACTACTCATTAAACTGGAGGGTTTCATGGGTTATAATAGAAAAGGAGGATTTCAGATTACTGGGTGACCACTCTGTGCTGTGAGCATTAAGTGCATCAGCCACAAACTGTGGGATGGTTCATTCTGCTCCCTGTTCGCTGTCAGTGCCTTTACTATATTACAATGAGCTCACTTTTTCCATAGCCATTAAAATGTGTGAGGCTTTCCAAAAACTATTCTCCTGTCAAACACAGGCAAAGTAAGAAGAAGTCACATAATCTCAGAGCGGCAACTTTAGAAAAATACAGATTTGGATTACAGCCTTGACTGCAATTCAACACTAGTTTATTATCATACCAGAAATTAAGCTGCAAAAGTCTATTTTTCTATGATTACTAATTAATAACTTTAATTAGCTGATTAATTTAGTGGGCAAACAAAACTAGTAAATAGTAAATGAGTTTGAGTTCTTTCTATGCAATTATATCTATAACACATAAGAAACTGGCAGTGCCTTTGTAAGGTATTGCAAGTTAGTGACAAATTACTATTGAACATGAACCTGAAAAACACAGACTGATGGGTGCTGTTGTCGGATCCTGACTGATGTGCTGTAAACACTTCAATGTGACTGATGTAAATAATTTATCATTTTGACCGGTTTCACCGCAAGTGAACCTGAGAAGAAACAAAAAACACACTGCCATCTTACAGTAAAGTTGGCAAACAGCTGGTACATCACAATTCAGTAGTTTTAATCTGACTATATATCCTAAAACATACAAAACGTGAACTGTAAACCAGGCTCAACTGCCTATAAATCAATCCCTTTTAGGCTCTTGTACAATAAAGTGTTGGCAAAGTCAGAAGACAGTAATAAAGATATTTAGGCGAGTAAAACCACCCTGTCAAAAACAAAAGAAACCCATCTGGATCTCTTTTCAGTCTTCTCTTATCTGGGAGTGCTTTTCATCTTTGATCAGCAGTGCCAACGTTCACTACAGCTTTGGCTTGAAGGTTATTTGCCTGTAAGGTATGCTTGACATCAACTGGATTTAAAATTTTAATTTGAGGTACATACTAGGTACATGTTGTTTTGGCTAGCTGCTCATCCTGCTGCCTCATGCTGTGTTTCCATAAAAGCAAGAATCTTATTTCTGTCCCTTTTCCTTGCTTAGTTCCTATTTATTTTTTATGAAGATGTCTTTTTTTTTTTTTACCAGATGTTTACAAAGAAGAAAAAGCATTAGTGACCTTGATATTTAACATAGGTCAAATTGGTAATGTATAGTTTCGATTAGCAATGACCTTGAGCTTGACAGTGTAAGGTATTGTGACACTGGTTTCCTTCATCCAGATTTTGATCCAGAACATATTATATGTAGAAAACTAAGCATTTAAGGCCAGCGCTCTAATTACCTGAGGACGAAATCACCTGGCATTGCTCCACAGCCCTATTGACCCCCTGCTGATATATAATGGTCATTTAGTTTTATGAGGCACTAAAAATCTCATAATTTACGCTGACTTTACACCAGACGCTATTTGAAGCAAAGTGAGACTTTCAGACAAATTTCCAAGTCGAGTCATATCTGCATAAAATCACAGCAGTTTGCTCTGTGCTCCTTTTTACAGCTCTCATTATGTGAGATTTAGCCTAATGACAAAAATTATTCAAAAATGCTTCATAACACTGAAATCCTTCAGTCTACCTCAAAACATCAGAATGCTTAACTTCTAATGCAACAGCTGAAACAGCCAAAAGACATTATTGTTATAATAAGGTTTTGTCTGAATTCACAGAGCAAACAAGGTGGATAATCCACAGTGTTTGGGTTTGCACCTGTGGGACCAGAAATCGTACATGGTTGTTAGCATGAAAAGCTTAAAATGTGCATTACCTATTTGGTTACGCAATTATAAGAAATTAGATTTTTCAAAAACTCTATTCCACTAGCTCTTGTTCACAGTCCGAGAGCAGTAAATGGCAAAACTCAGACCTCCCTCTGAGTTAGCTGAATGTGGCCCAAGAAAAATTCTAAATATTCAAGCTTGTGAAA
>OMNN01028561.1:0-15428 GCA_900302755.1 Chromis chromis | reverse complement strand
ACCCCACTGTATATGCAATGTATTATACATACACAGAAAAGAGGAAGTTGGCTCAGTTTGTTTATTATTTATTAGACTCTCCCAAATGAGAATTTAAAAGATGCTTAAGGCAATGTTGCTTCCCACGGTGGTGTTTAGCCACGATAAAATCAGGGGTTAAAATCTTTGGCAAACGTTCGATTCAAAACAACTAAGCACTATACTTGTGCTCCAACTCGATGTGTGACTGATTCCTTTTGTTTTTCCACTCTTTTTACCGACCATAAGTTTAAATGTTTATGAATGCCCCAAGGTGGTCACTAGAATAATAGGTGAAAACAAGTTGATGCTTCAGTGCTGTGTTATTTCTGTTTACTGTTTACCACTGCCGAGAAAATCTCTTAACCTCTCTTAACTCCCACTTGTTTTGTCCCATATTTTTTTCTCTGCTGCTGTCGTCACTGGCAGTGTGTTGACATGTGGAAGCAGAACAACTGCCAACTAACTGTACCCAAGGAAATTGATGTAAGTAGCTTAATAACCCTTTATAACACTGTCACTTAAACACTTGAGGCAACACTACTTAAAAACCACTCTGTTCATAGCCTGGCAGTTGTAATGTAGACCCTATAAAACCATTTTGTTTGTGTGTTGTTCTAGGTGGAAAAGTACGCTGTGGTTGAGAAATCTTTGCAGCTGGAGGACTCTCAGCCCACTACTGTGATCTGGCCTGCCGAGGTAAGTTTGGCAGCAGCATTAATCCTCCCTGAGGGTGCAGATCAATGATGGCTGTTTGCTCTCAGAAATGAACACAGAGTATTTGTTTGAAATGTAAGTAAGTAAAAAGTTATTTATATAGCATCTTTTAAAGTGAAGTTACAAAGTGCTGCAGTGGATACAAATACGAAGAAATATATAGATATAAAGCAATATATATAAAAATAACGACTACCCCGTGAGTCAGTAAAAAAGGGTGTTGAGAGGCTTTTTAAAGCCATTGGATCTAACATGAGGTACTGTTCCAGGGAGACCTAATACTCCATAGGAAACTAAGTAAAGTTAGACTTTGTTGACTCCCATTGTGCATTGTGAAAAATAGCCACACAGTCTCTGTGGTATTTTAAATCATGCACAAATGTATGAAGACAGAAAAGATAACTTCTAAAAGGTTAAAGCTTGAGTGCAGGACTTTTACTCATAAATGAGTGTCTGTTACATGGAAGCTCTTTTCAAAAGAATTCACACAGTGCTCATTAAGGCCATCAGTGTAAGGTAAATCCCCCCTGTATTTTACAGTATACCCAAGTTTTAAATGTGTTGCTAGGGGCAACATTTACGCACTGGCACACTGGTAATGATACTTTTAATGTCAACCAGCAATTGATTGTTTGCCAGAGCTAAAGAGGGAAGGAACCAAAGCAATGGAGAGGAAGTAGTCTATTGGAACTAGAAGTTGGTGGAGCCTAAGGTGGAAATACCTATACAGTGTCTAAGAACAGTTTCCACTACTGTAGATGAAAAATAAACTATGCATTCAGAGTAAGGGTTGCAGTCTCAAAAAAAGAAAGTGATCAAACACGCAGACGGCAGTCGGCATAGGTCATAAGTACAGTATGCTTCAACAGGTTTGTGTAATTACTCTCACTGCCAGAAGGGGGAGACAAAAGTGTCACGTTGCAGGTTTAACCCTCAAGCGACCGAGTGGGGTCATTTATGACTCCGGTATATTTTTGTTACCATTTTTCTAATTTTAATCAGAAAAAAGTTTCCTAACATGAATTTGTCAATCTATTTGTCCTGTATTTGTTCAAAGAATTTTGCAAGGATCGGCCGATCCGTGTGGCAAGTATAATCCAAACTTGTGCGGGGTCACTTATGACGCCGGGAAGATTTTCGCCATTATAGCTTCAGATGGTATTGTCATTTTTTCAACTCTAATCATTATATTTTACTGTTTTGCATGGAAGCATGGCCAACATACCTAGAATAGAGCATTGATACAGATTGTTGATGCCCAGAGTGAGGATGGAAATAGCTTCATTGATGGTTCTATCAGTGTTTTTTGGCTACTTTTTTGTAAAAATAAATAAATAAATAAATAAAATAACAAAACAAAAAAATAAAAATATATATATATATAAAAATGTATGTATCAAACAGAGAGTTAAACAAATACGAAGAACCCTAAAACAATCATTTACATAGAAGTATTCCTATATAAAGTCAATGGGGTCATAAATCACCCCACTCGGTCATATTAGTCGCTAAAATAGCTTGGTCGCTTGAGGGTTAAACAACCTCACATAGATTGTTTTTTGATGGTCAGGTACAAGCACAAATTGAGCATAACTGCAAGCTGCTGTACATGTGGAACAGATTTAAATATCATACATGCTTCTACTCTTCTGGCAAAAAATACACCATGCTGGACTGTGGACAGACCATTTCAGGGACGTTCTTTCTCTCCATAAATGGTACAGGATTTTCTTTCACATATTTCCAGCATACTTCATTCCAGTGGAAAGTCACTAAGATGAAAGGTATTATTTTATGGATGCTGGGCTCTGAAGCAGGTGGTGCTAAGCACAGGCAAGGTCACAAGGCAATGCTGCTTAAATGAACATTCATATCTGTGACTACAGATGAAACCACAGTTGCAGTTTGCCTCCGCTGCTTTTTCTTTTCCACGTCTGCCTTGTCTTAAACATTTTTCTTGACGTTAGGTAAAGTCAAATATTTTCATAGCAACCAAGTTAGCAATATTTTTTCCAACATCTTTAATGTACTGTCTGTTGTGACTTGACTGCCAGTGTTCTGTAAAGTTAAAATGAACCAGACCTCAGCACAGGAACCAAAGACACTAAAGGTATTTGATAGAGTTTCTACATAAATACATAAGGCTAGGCTAGGTGCTGAGACTTCTTAACTTGCTGGCACATTCGCAGTTGGGCAAAAAGATGACGCCAGTTGTCTTCTTTTTCCTCTTTGTGTCCACAGGAAGTTGTAGATGACTACACATTTGAGTGTGAGGTGGGAGGCCAGGCTCAGAGGACCAAGGTGTCTATCTTCCAGTCAATGGGGGACCCGCTGGTGTACGGCAAGATTTACTGTGCTAAAGAACCAAAAGCAGAGGAGGACAGCACAGACCTAAAGCTCATACATCCCCCGTAAGTACACTCGAGACAAATTCCAAATACAATGACGGAATTTTAAATGTCACCCTGAATGAATTTGTCTTCATCTCTTTTGCCTCATTCACAGTTTCCTCATAGGGTCAAAGATAGATGCAGACCGGTGAGTCACTGTTTTGGTTTTTGTTCAGAAACATATCCTGCCAATTATAGTTTAGAGGAATATACTGTCAGTGAGTGTGATATGATTTTTTTGTCTGATTTACAGGTTTCTCACTCAGTACAAAGGAGTTTATGAGAGAGATGTAAAGTGTCAGGTCAAGATGTCCCATAACTCAGGCAGCGTGGGACAGGGGCCTCCCTCCCCCAGCAAAGATGAGGTAAGTACTGGATGTAGGAAAAGTGTGAGGTAGCTTAGAGGAATTTACTCAAACTGAATAGAGGTTGAGAGGTAATGACAACTGAACTTTGTTAAAACCTTACCTTATCTGATATGGCGACCGTGGTCATTTGCAATTGGCATTGATGAGAAAATTACTTTTGTGTAAGTGCTGTGATGTACAGAGGCTAAAAAACAGGTTTAAATGTCATCTGCAGGGTGACGGTATTTCTCCACTGGTCCAGACGTCGCTGTTGGGAAAAGGGGTGAAGCACCGACCCCCTCCTATCAAACTGCCTTCAGGATCGGGCAGCAGCTCCTCAGGTACATCTGCTAATTCTGGGAAAGTAGTGCAATCATGTGGTGGTCCTTAATGAAACCTGAAGGAACGAAAAAGTGAGGACAGAAAGTAGGGGAAGAGGGAATGGGTAGTTTGTGGAAAAGTCTCCCCCGTTGCTGTTTGTGATGTCTGCAGTGCTCTTCACAATAGCAAATATGTTCAAATTGAAAGAACAAAATTATGTACATATACATTTTGTATTTATAAAGTTTATTTATTTATACAAACCTTTGTTTACATTGTAGCTCAGCGAAGTGTCAGCTCAATAATACATGCATGTTATGCCACATACGCTGTTTAGAGACTGATGGAGGAATGCGTGTTAAAAGGTTCAAAACATATGCATATTGGAGTTGTTTTGTGGCTCTAAAAATTGAGCCTGGACTTACCAGAAGACAGAGTACAACTTAGGAAAGAGAGTAGATAATACATTTCTCTGCCATTTGGACCTTTACGTCCATGTGAAGAGTCACATTATGAAAAAAATATATTTGGTGTTCTTGTCTTTCTGAAACGTGTTGCAGTATGCACCACACTTGTCTTTAATCTGACTTGTACCTTACAACTTGTTTTTAGCATCTTACACCACCTTACATTATTTTTCCTAACCCCCAAACACATTTCAAGCAGACACATTTTCCTTGGTTTAAGCCCTGCTAATGACAAAAAACACTTAAAAAATAGAACCAAACATCATAATTTCATTAACTTTTGCAGCATAAATGCGTCAGTGTTGGGTTTTTCCTTTCATGGCTTGCATCTAGCCTGCTTTGTAATGCTGAGGTCAGGTTGCAGGGGAAGGATTAACCTTGCAAAAATCCACGGAACAAGCCCAGGGGCAAACCTCATATACTTAACTCATCTTTTTTCCCAGGTAATCCATATAGTTCACAAACCACCAGTGGTCTACTTAAGTGTCCTACGCCCCCTCCAGCCAAAAGCCAGTCTCTGAACAGGAAGCACTCCATGGAGCTGGGCCAGGTGGGCCTGCTGTCGCCTGCCTCCCTCTCTCCTATGGGCTCCACACAGAGTGAGTATAGGTGACTCCAACTAACTGTTGGACTACTTGCTTTCATTGTACAGTTGTGAAAATTAACTGTAATAGTTTGTCTTACATCAGCTTTTCTCACAGCTCCCAAGTTTTCCAGAGCTGGAATTTTTTTTTTGACAAACTCTGATAAATTACTTTGACAAGAGTTCAGGTCTTAAGAAATATGGAAAATAATTTCAAAAGCATAAAACTACAGGGACATATCTGGAACTCTACAAGAGCACAAACTATTGCATCATCACAAGCACTTTTCTCTATCGTCCCGTGTGTTCTAACTAAAACCAGCTGCCACGGGCAAAGTTTTGATATGACTAGGGCCTGATCATTTTAATTTAACTTTGCAGCTGTTCACGAACATTAGCTTCCATTTGACCCAGAAGCTGTCGTCATTGTCAAAAAATAATAATCTAATTAAGCATTGAACTGACTTTCCTGCAAAGCATTAAATCACCCACTGAAAGAATTGTTTTACTGTTTTCACCCACTTTTCTCTCTTAAGGATCGGGGACCCCCAAGCCATCTACCCCCACCCCGACCAACACGCCATGCTCGACCCCGCATCCCGTCGACTCCCTCTCTGCCCCTCTCTCGGTGACCCCAACACCTTCAGACCCTCCCATGGTTCAGAGCCAGTCGCAGCCTGCCCTCCTTACGCCTTTTGCCCAGCAGCAACTGGCTCTAAGCCAGCCCCTGCCTGTCATGACCATTCCCCTGCCCACCATGGGTACTTCCATCACCACAGGAACCACCTCGTCGCAGGTCATGGCCAATCCAGCAGGGCTCAATTTCATCAATGTGGTCAGCTCTGTCTGGTAAGAGAATAAATAGTCTCTGATTCCACTGTTACTTGCAAGTCATTGTCCCCTCTCCTGATGATCTTGTTCTGTTTCTGAAGTAGCCCTCAGACTTTGATGAGTGGCTCCAACCCCATGCTGAGTCCAGGCCTTAACCTGAGTGGAATCCTGCCAACTGGAGGATTGATGCCGACCATGCAGTCCGCAGCCCAAGCTGGTAAGATATTCATTGTCATGTCTCCCTGTGTAATCGGATAGTCATTTTCCATATAACATGCTACAGACGCTATATAGAGACTGTCCTTTCCGTTAAGTTCTTTTGCATTCAACCTACTGTCCTTGAACAAATAGTGAATTCCAGCTCCAGGGATGTGAAGTCTGATTCTCTGTGGAAAGGGAAACAATAGAAGCCTGTTTTGCAAACCACCATCAGCAATATGCAAATGACTAGAAAATTGTGAGGAGGTGCTGTATTGCTCAAGGATATTTTCTGGCTGCTCCAGAGATCAAACAAGGGATTTTGCAGTTAAGAGACATTAAGAGTCTATCCATGTGAATACATGGACTGTTCCAACCAGTTACAAGTCAGGTAAATCTTTTTAGTCAAGTGCATCAGAAGTTATTATGAGCCCACAAAAACAAAATTCCTCGCTCTGGCCAGCCTGACATGGGGTTGGCGTTTTAGCATATATTCTAAAATCTAGCATATAACCTTGGAAGAAGCAATTCAAAGAGAGATCCACCTTTCTGTGAGGGCTGAGTGTGTGACAGGAATTGTATGTTTAAAGAGACACAGAATGAACAATTATTGTGACAGTAGGATCATCAGAACACAAGACATTTACACAGTACAGTAACATTTCAATTTTAACAAAATCCATTTCCAATGTAGCTGTTTATTCTTTTTGTCTCACTGTTCTGTGCTTAATGCAACTCTAATTTGTGTTATAGGGAGTCCTTTTGGCCTGAACAGCAGTGCTGGGTTGAGACCATTGAATCTGTTGCAGGTATGACTCTATGACACTGTTAGCAGCATGCAAGGATATTTGTTTGGCATAGTAACTCTGCCCTGATCCTCACCTGTGTTACCACATCGAGAATATGGATGTGTGAGTAAGAGGTGCAGGATAAATTTCCTCACACCTCCTTTTCCTGCACATTATGCATATGCAATGTAGTGAACACCTTATGAAACTTGTCTCGAGCCATGAGGGCATGCTTTTTTTGTATGTGATGACCTAAATGGAATTTTAACTACTCATCGTGACAACATTATTGCCCCCCTCTTCCTCTTGAGCTGCTAAGAGTCTCTTAGCAAAAGCCTTTGCTGGAGGAATTGTGGCAGAAGCAGTAAAGGGGATAATCTGAACACGGACACAGTTTGTTTTAAGATCATTGCTTGTGCAATTGCCTTTAGAGTCCCTTGTAGTTCAAATATTGTGATAGTGGTAAATTGATTGCTTTGTTAACTCCCATTTCCTTGTTCCTCCCTTTTTGCTTACATGTGCATCATTCTTTTCCCTCTGCCTTTCCTCTGTCCATGCCCTGCCCTTCATTCGTCCTCGTCTCCCCCGCTTTTTGTTTGTTGGTGTGTTTGTGTTTCACATCTCCAGATCCCCACTGGTCCTCTCATCTTTAACTCTCTGCAGCAGCAGCAGCTGTCCCAGTTCTCCCCACAGCAGAGTCAGTCAGCCACCTCCAGTCCACAACAGCAGGGGGAAACGGTGAGACACGCAGTCACATGAGCATGCATGTTTATACAATATGCACAAACGCAGTCACAAGAACCATGTTTATCTGATGATTCAGTAATTAGGAAAGCAACTCTCAGATGTTAGAAATTGTGTGTCAGAATAGAAACTTAACAATAAAATATCTGAAGGAATACATCTGAAAAACATTTAACTACATATTTAAAGTGTTGTGAGTTCACAAAGGCACAGAAATGTATTTCATATAGAAACCTAAAATATGTTTTTCCAAGGCTCTCCAAGCAAATTTGAGCAAACTTGGTTGATTAGAGAGGTGATACATGAGCCAAGGACCACTGTGAGTTAACTAATGTCAGTGAACAGTCATTACATATTTTACAAACCTGGGCTTTATGTCAGAGTGGCTTGAAGAAGCCAGAAGTACAAAAGAAAGCCAGATGACCAAAGTGTATTGACATGTAATGAAAGAATATGAATGTACTTGGCTGACCCTGCTGAAGGCCAGACTTGAGTCACAATGGAAAATGTGAAAATCTGACAGCTGTCAAGACACTCTTCATCGTACAAGGGCAAGCTTTAACAAACCTGGGAGGAATATTGGGAGAAAAGCCCAGAATCTAGCAGTAGTGATGTAGGAGAAGGTGTAACCACTGCCAAAACACATCTCAGCTGCCTAATGACTGGGCCTTCAGACAAACAAAATCACTATTATCTTTTTCACCTTTTATAACTTTGTTTTGATAGTGTTGTCTTTTCACATCAGATTTTGTCCTTAGTTCATACCATTTTTTTTGAACAGATGCAATTTTTGTAACATTCTTTGCACACGTGCCTTAAGTTTACTTTTTGTATATTTCCTAACTTTCTTGAGAAGTCATTTTAAAAAATATGGTATGGTACATCACAACTGGTGAGGCACTGTATACATTTCTGCTTACATCTTTGTAGTTTACAAAGTTTGTGTTGGTGGCAATTGTGTGTAATGACCCTGATGTCTTGTGTTACCTTTGACTTTCTTTTCAGAGTGACCAGGGGTCCGATCAAAGTTTAGGAAACCAGCAAACAGCTGTCATCAACCTGGGAGGCTTCATGTCTCCACAGGCAGCAGGTACGAGCCACACAAACGGACACAGACACACAAATGCACATTAAAGCCACACAAATTGCTCTAAAACATTTCTCTCCATTCAGTCCTTTAACTTGTTTCCAAAGAAAAATGACACCATGCCACTAACTAGTACTAATAAGATAAGATTTACTAATGTATTCATTATTGTAATTATTGTTCATTAGGACTCATAGTCTGTAACTAAACGTGATCATTTTACTGAAGTTAGCCATTGTTCCTCTCAGTGGAGCATGTAACAACTGACAGGAGAGACTCAACTTCCCCTTCTTCTCTGCTACATTCTCCTTTTTTCTTTTTCCTCTGTTGTTGTCTTTATTTTTTTCCCCCACCCTTATGTCTTTTCCTCCTGCACTGTCTTTCTGTCTCCCTTCTCAACCTGCCCTGTTCATTCACTACTTTCCGGCTCACCCAATTCATGCTTTTTCCCCATAATCCCCTTTTTAAAACAATCCATGCACATGGTCATTTACCTGTGCTGCTGGCCTCCTTGCAATGTCCTCTCTTTTTGTGCTCCCTTTCTTTTGTTTCACCTCTTTCCATGTGTGTGGTTATGTATCACTGAACCCCCGGCTCCTCCTATCCTCCTCCTCTCATCCTCGTCAATGTTCCCCGTTTTCCTGTATGTGCATTTTCTCTCTTCATACTTTACTACATTCCTTCTTCTGCTTCTCTCCCTCTTGCCATCACATCCTTCCCTCTGGGGCTCCCTCTCTCCCTCCTCCCCCCCTTAGTGCTGTCCCAGTTGGGCTGTGGGCTGGACGGGTCTGGGCCCCCGCTGCCTTCTCCAAGGCTTCAGCAGCAGCACCAGCCACAGATCCAAGTAATACAGCAACATTGACATCCATATACACATATATGATCTTTGTAGGAGCTAAACACTGAGACTAGATTCATCAGCCAACTCTCCATGCCTTTATTTAGCAGGCAGGTGTATGTTGTGCTAAACTATTAACCGAGTAAATTAACTTTATGCTGTTTGTAAGTCTGATGCAGACAAGAATTTCTTAATCATTCTGTAGTATTTTCATCAGACCTGCATAAAATTTAATGGATTTAAGAATACTTTCCAAGTAATTGTGGACTTTCTGTCAGAATGAAAACATTTTGTGGCTCCAAAATGCAGAATTTTGAGGGCTTTGAAAATTTGAACACATTTAATATAGTAATACTTTTGCTATATATAGTAAAAAAATAAAATAAAATAAAAAAAACATCTTATTTGATAATATATTCTTTAGGCTTTTTTCAATTTTAATGAATAGTTGCAGTTTAAACTGTATCACTTCAGGTCTGATTTTCATCAAAATCCTTCTTCACCACCTTTTTTTGTTGTTGTAGATCCACACCATTCATTCCATCTTGTGTTGTATGTTTGGTTACTATGTTGTTTGACAAAGAAGACCTCAGTGGTCCCAGCAACCCATACAGCAGAGCTTGTGGCACTTCCAATGGCAGCAACTAACAACGTGTCCAACTGGGAGGCATGTTCTTAGACAGCTTTTAACGTCAGGATCTGAAATAGTGTCATTGGGTATATACATGTTTGAAAAGTTGCTGACTGCATCATGAAAGAGATGAGAAGATGTTACACTGCAAGCATGAATCCAAGTTGTGAAAAGACTTTTTTTGCCCAGTTGAAGTTGCTGACTTACTCTGAGCAGAAAGCACGGTTGCTAAGCTGCATGTTTGTTTTCGCCAGGATCACAGCCAGTAATTTGTGTCTCCAGACGCCACTGGTGCTGCTTGACTGTATCCTGCCTCACTCCCCAACACACCCTGACCTGCCCCGAATCCGATATCTCTTCCTTCCTCCTCCCTCCCCTCTGCAACCCATTAACAACTCTTCTGTGTTTCTCCGCACACTCCTCTTGTATGTTGTATGTACCAGGCTTTAGTTCAGCTTCACTAACCCATGCCACTGATAGACATTCTATGGCACAAAGCATTCTCAAGATACCGTTTGATTCCAGTTTGAGTGAGGGTGTCCGCTTATGAGCAGTGCCAGTTAATGTTTTTTAACCATGCTGGAGATGCTTACATATACCTTAGATTCACTGCCAAGCCTTTGCTGTAGCTTGAAGTAACATTCTGAAATCTCCTCTGATTTTTTTTCCATCTTTCCTTTTGCACCGAACAGTTGCAATTCTTGCAGCACCAAATGCAGCAGCAGCAAATGGCTATGGGAGCAGCAGCTCCTCAGGGGGGAGCACCACGGCAACATACCGCCAGCCAACCAAGAAGTAAGAGGAAGAGGAGCACGCCACAGCCCCTCCCTAAGTCATGACAGACTAAAATCACACTAAAACTCTTCCCCCAGCTACACGAGGACGTGAATGATCCATACTGTGCTCTTTGTCTGCCTCACTGTGGAGACTGCAGACAAAAAAAACAACTCTTTTTGTCCTTTCTGTTCGTCTTTTTCTAGCTGACAAATTTGTATGTAATGGTTGTCAGAGGTTTTGGAGAACCAAAACTGTGTCCACCATAGAGGATGGGGTTTTTAGAACAGGGAGCCCTAAACTTAAAGAACCTTACTGATATTTTTTTGAGATGAAACAGAAGAAGATGGTTCTCGTAGGTAGCGGGCTTCCACAGTTAACACATTGCCCCTTCAGGAAGACTTTTTCTCTATGGAGGCTCCTGTGGACTGAGAGGATCATGAATGCACATTCTCAGAGGATTCCACACAAGGCTGCCCGATCCTCCTGCCTCTGCTTGGTTGTCCCCGGTAGAAACTGCCCTTTAAGCACGGATCCCAGCTGAGCTTATTGACACCAAATCCTCCATATAACCATTACATGTGAAAATGCAAATCTGATCTTGGAGTAGTGCCTGGGGGCAGCTCTCTACCTCTCAGTCTGTTGGAAGTCTTTCTTCTGTTAGTCCCGGCACAGGGCTCAAAACGAGGACTCAAGATCAACATGCAAGATGGTGTATCTGCTTTTGTACAGCACATTTTGAAAAGGCATTTCCTTTTAATTAGTTCAGGAGCCATGAGCGTATTCTTACGAGACATCGAGTGTGTGTGTGAGACATTTCTGGACACTGAGAAATAATTTTTTTAAGCAGTCTTTGTCAGCAGTTTTATTGTTATTAAAAAAAAAGAATATATATTGACAGTGGAAAATACAGCTTTTAGATAAAAGGCATCGTCTGAGTCTCTTTATTGTGCTGTCTTCACACTCTGTATAACTTTGTCAATAAGTTTCTGGATCTCTCTCTGTCGCGCTGTTGCTCGGCTGATACACTCCTGCAGTTTCTCTCCTGACAATGACGTCCCACCTGAGCCACAAGAAGAAACTTTTAGAAGCAATGTTTTGCACAATTTACAGGTTTTGTTTTGAAGCGCCTAATACTGCAAGAACGGCATTCAAATGCTGTCAGTTATATTTGGGATCTTATTCTTCTAGTGGTTTTGTCAAAGCGCGGTTCATGCAAAATTCATGATGTCAACACTAATTTGAGTTTCAGTGTAGGTAAATGTCATATTTGAATGGGAAACAACAAGATGTCTAACATAAAAAATCTCCTCAAAACTATAATTCATTATAAATACATCACACTGCCTAAAGGTGCATCATTTGTTTCATATAAAACCAAAATATAACCTTTGTATTCTCAAACAACAAAACAATTTACTCCAGCCCTATATTTAGATGAATTCATAATGAGTTTTCCTTTGTGTAATCACTAACAAATTAGCCACATATTACCTATAAAGGGAGAGGAGAATCATTAGAGGCTGTTTCTGACCTGGTTTGTGTAGAGAGCAGAGTCGACCTTCCTCATCCGTCACCACAGTCAGCTGTGCGGTTGACAGACTCTCCTCCTCAGCTGTGGGGTCGATGATCAGTATGGAACTGCACAGAGAGCAGGGAAGGATTACAAAAGACGCACATCACATAAGCAGAATTAGTATTATATCTAGTTAGACAAACTTACTCATCGAAGATGCAAAAAGAGGCACCAACTGGATGTTTGTGAATATGCAGCCCACATCTCTTTTCTGGATTCACCTCTGGTGCACATGTCTCCTTGTTGATGGTGATTTCTGGGAGTTGTGCTGCGGGGACCAGGGACAGTTAATATACTGATTGAAGGGAGCTTACAAAACAAAAATTATATGACCGCAGGAACCTTGCTTACACCTATCAATGACCTGTACAAGGAAAATGCTTGAGGAGAGCCTCAAGAATTATCAATGACTTAAATCAATTCCAACATGAACTGTTAAACCTGCTGCAGAGCAACGACTACTACACTATGTAAGAGTTTATTTTTCCAGGCTGTAAGACTTCTGAACTACAGATAAATAAGGATAACCTCCTTTACATATAATCATACTGCGGACATTAGATCCATACAGGCTGGTATATGTATTCTATTTTATTTGTCTATTTTATTTTTAGTCAGAATTTTTTGCTTTAAGTATTTTCATTTCACTAGTAGCACTGCAAGTACTATGCACATTGTCCTTTGGTAGCTAGAAGCATGGAATTTCGTTCTGCTGTGCACATGTTGTACAACTGAATGATGAAGTTCATTAACTAAAACACTTAAAAGCATATAATTGTATTTTTTTCATTTCAGTATCAGCGAAGACCTTTGCTACCATTTCATGCAGCACTTACTGTTCTTCAGGGCAGCCAGCAGGGCAATGATACAAGCATCCAGAATGTTGCCGTCGTAGTCGAGACACATCATGTCACAGTAGAGCACCCAGCAGAGCTGCAAGCAGAAACAGCAGAATTAGTAAAAATGTCTCAGCATTTGCAGAAATCACAACCAGCACCAGTGTGTGTGCACGATTCTGAGTTTACCTTTCCTCTGTCGATGCACAAGTCCTCTGTTTTAATCACTTCAGAGCTGCAACACCCATTTATAAATAAACAATTAATAAAAGCAGTAACAGGCATGAAGACATTCAACATACATCTGATGAAAATTTAAAAAAAAAAAATGTGTAAAAGTCTGTCACACCTTTCAATTACATCAGCGATGAACTGGCTAGCAGCCTGGGCCTGTTCTGCTGGTGGGCCCGGCCGAAACCGAGAGGAACACAAAGGTGGCAAGTCCACGTTGGGCACTAAGAAGGATGGAGAGAGGACTGCACTCAGTGTGTCACAAATTAGAATGCCATTATATCCAGAAGAGGTAATCAAATCATATACAACAGGAGGAAACAGGCAAACGCAAAACTAAACAGTACTATTTTGGGTTCAGTAATTAAACTTATCTAATATGTTTATTAATTTTCTCCCCTGTTACCAATATGTATGCGCAAAGGGAGTTCATGGATTTGCTGGGTTTTCCATATATAATTTTGTACAGACTTAACCTTAATTAATAATCTAAATTAGCCAGGTGATTTGTTTGAATACATAATATTGTAGGGTCCTAACCCTATTAGTTAAATTAGTCAGGTAAATTTGTATAATTAACAATAATGTAGGGATTTAACCTTAATATTTAATTTAGTCAGATATATTTGCATGTAATATCATTTGCAGGGTTAAAATACTGTACAATTACCTACAAATATCATTTGTGTTTTAACCTTATCTTAACTGTTGTTATTTTGCCTTGTGGGTATCCTGCTTTCGTTTTTTCTGGAAAAAAAAGCACTTTGTAAATCCTTGTTTTTTAAAAGCTCTACATAAAATTATTAATAATATTATATTCATGTAATAGAAAAGAGGGAGGGTATGTATCTGGTCTTGAATCCACCTTTGCACTGTACCTACCGATGTAACCTTTACCAGGTGCCTCCACTGTCGGGTTTGCCAGCTCCTACAGATTAAACAATTTGCTGTTAATCTGTTCCAGATTTATTGAAATAAGGTTCTTAAGTGCTGTTTTCTGGAGCATTTACCGCTTTGACTCCGCAGATGATTGTGGTGTTTCCCACCTTCACCAGGGCTGATCCATCTGCCGTGGATATGGACCCTGACCAGAGAGAACAGGAGACAATAAACAATGTCAGGGGATCTGAGAAAACACAGGAACACACTTGATACAGTGAGTAAGAATTGAGACTCACCTATGTTTAGTGTTGTGGTTCTGAATTCAGACAGTTCCCGTCCATCAGGTCGACAGTTTTCTTTCTGAGAAGGGGACGTTTGAATGAAATAAGACAGCTGATACTGACACTAATAATAAATAGGAATATGCACCATTCACTCAGCAGAACAAGGTTTTATCAGCTGATTGTGGACTAAAAAAATTGTGATCACTAACCAGAAAGCTCCTGTGGTACTCCAGAGGCTCAGCAGTCCTGCAGGTGCACAAGTCAACAAGGACTTTAGGATAAGACAGATAACTCTGTGATCAGATTAACGACAACAACAAAACTGGGTAGTTTCTGCACTCAAATCGACTATTCAGTTGATATATACACGTGGATTATAGTAAATATGAACTCATTATGTACTACAGCAAGAGAGAAGCAACACAAGAGCTGAATGAAGTGCGATGTTATCTATTTATCTACGTATCATGTCCTTTGTTTTTTGAAAAGCACAAAATAATCAGATCTACATCAGCGCTACTGTTACATTTATTTAATATGTAATAATAAATCAATTAAAATGACTATTTTCGGTAAAATAACTACAATTCCTACGTTCTTACTTGAAACCAGCCGCCATGATGTTTTGATTAACCACGTGGGTTCGGTGTACGTCCGTCCTATGGAAGCCGGTAGGAGGAAAATCGCTAATGTGGCGGTAAAAAGCGATCAACTGATTTTACCTAGTTTATGACCATCCCTAGCTGCACCATCAGGGTCAAAGGTAAAACAACGAACTATCTTCATGTCTCTGCATTTTTGGTTATATTGCATTAGAATCAGTGGCGGTTCTCTCTCTCTCTCTCTGTGTGTGTGTGTGTGTGTGTGTGTGTGTGTGTGTGTGTG
>OMNN01028560.1:0-18020 GCA_900302755.1 Chromis chromis | reverse complement strand
GTAACCCTGTCATAGACTGTACTGATTGTATTGTATTTATGTATTTAAATCTTGTGATTAATGTTTGTTTTGTGACCTGCCAAGGGACAACAGATGCAAATTAGCATTTTTGCTAACTCTGGCGCATTTACAACATGTAATTTTACATTTGTTCATCAATGTGCACTGTCCCTTCCAAATAAAGATAAATGAAAGGGAGATTCCACAAATCATAAAATCTTAAGCATTTATTACTACTACTACTACTACTATTCTCACAAGGGCAACCGCCAGTCCTCACTGTCTGCAGCCTCCACCAGGGGAGGTCTGTGGTATAGAGGGAGGTGAAGGGAGGTATGGGCCGCCCCAAATCAGTGTATCTTAGGGACCTGTGTAGCAGCTTCAGGATGAACAACAGACATTGAAGGGGTTCTATTACCAATGTATGACAGACTGTTTATAATCCAGGGAGGGAGCATGTCTTGAGTTTGTTCATGGAAGCTAAGTTTTCGTTTTTACTATGTGTTTTCATGGCAGTTTGAATCCAATGCATTTGTGTGAAACTGTCAAACATTTATTGCTATTGATAAAGTGTCTATCACCTGTACATACTGTTATCATCTTATCAGCCAGTCCAAGAGAAAAGGCTACCAACCATAGAAGATGTGGAAAGATTTGTCTTGATGTGGGGGGGGAGGTTTGTGGAAGTGCACACTGGATGATATCGAGTGAGAGGGATGTAGACAGAGAAATATTGACAGGGTTAGACGGAAGTGTGTGTCTGGGGAATGGATGGAGAATATGGGTAGGTGTAGGAATAAGATGGGGGGGTTGTTTGTGTGTTCAATATCACGCTCTGTCAGAAGCTGTAATATCTCTTCCATTTCATTAGCTGCAACATGAATAGACTTGACATCAATCAGCGCCCGCTCGGCTGATTGAAAGAGAAGTGCCTCGGCACCACAGAACATCATGGAACATCATGGAACGAGATCGCAGTTTGTAGGAAGTGATTGTACCATGTTAACCTGGAGAGTAGTGGAATAAATCACAGCCCAGCTTATATCCAGAATCTGGAGCAGAAATACAGTGGCATGCAAAAGTTTGGGCACCCCTGGTCAAAATTTCTGTTTTTGTGAACAATTAAACAAGTAGACGATGAAATGATTTCCAAAAGCCATGAAGTTAAACATGAAACACTCTTTTCAATATTTGTCTGTAACTTCATGCCTTTTGGAAATCATTTCATCTTCTACTTGTTTAATTGTTCACAAAAACAGAAATTTTGACCAGGGGTGCCCAAACTTTTGCATGCCACTGTGTCTAATGCTTTGCAAGAAAATTATTTGCCCAAAATGTAAAACTATTTCTTTAAACTCAAAAGAATACAAGAGAGAGGCCCACTCATTGAACATGTGGGGAATTTACACAATTAGGTGTGTTAAGACATAATTTGTTGCAGTCTAAAGTAGGACTGTTCCGAAAAGTAGTTGCTATCCTTCGAATATTCGGGTCCAACGGGACGACTATTCAAATATCAAAATTACTATTCCAATACCACCACAACGAACAAATATTCGGATATTCGAATATTCTGGACCAGCCCTAGTCTAAAGTCTTGTAGTTTAACAGCTGGATAGCTCAGTGACTAACACCCCAGACCTTGGCATGGGAGATCGGTGGTTCAAATCCTGGTCAGGGTGCAGGCATCCAGTGAGGACCCTTAGGCAAGGTCCTTAATGCTGCCCCGCCTACCTACCTATGTACGACGTTCATTGCTAAATGAAATTGTCGAATCGTAGAAATAGGTACTCAATAATCCATCTCATCACTAAAAGGCAATAACAATGTTGATAATTTGAGATGGGAACAATCCATCTTCATTAAAACATACTATGAAATGCACAAGTTCAGTTTATTTCCTTGCTTTCAAATCAACTATATGTACAGTACATATTCACATTCCTCCAGAATTCCCTCTGAGGAAATATTGTGTCTGTTTGCTGCTATAGGAGAACCATAAGCTGCGGGACCAGAATGACGACCTGAACGCTCAGATTCTCAGTCTGAGTTTGTACGAGGCCAAGAACCTGTTTGCCTGTCACACCAAGGCCCAGTGCCTGGCAGCTGAGATCGACAACGCCTCCAGAGATGAGGTGAGTCTGTCAGTGGTGGATGAATGAAATGCTAAGTTCTGATATATGACTGCCTCTTCTGATGCATTTCTCCCTCTCTGTCTGTTTTAGCTGGTTGATGCTTTGAAGGAGCAGGAGGAGATCAACCTGCGTCTGAGGCAGTACATGGACAAAATCATCCTGGCCATTCTTGACCACAACCCCTCCATCCTGGAGATCAAGAGTTAAACACCACACACCCACACACACACCCACACACACACTTGTATTAGTGTAGCTGTGCTAATGTACCGTTATCTTACTATCAGCCCACATGTTAAAGTCGTGATCCTTAAGATTTCAGTCCTGGTTGATTTGGTAACATCTGTGGTTACTGGTCTTTGAGCAGCAGCTTTCTCAGAAATACAATAGAAGATGGTGGATCTGTTTACAGTGCAGCCAAGCAAATTTGCATTGTTTGATAAAGTCAATAACGGGTGTTTTCCATCATGCTATGAGCAGCTACCATCTGACTACATTCTACAGTGTAAAAGTGTAAAAGTAGTTTCCTCTTGTGATATTTAAAACAATTTTACTGTTAAAAAAAAAAGCAGAAATAATGATTTTTGTCATTTTTGTCAGTAGGTACTTCTATTTCATTAGTTGAATGCCCTCAATATGAACTACAAACAGTGGGAAGTTAGCATTAGCAGTACCCTAATACAGCTGGCATTATAATCAATAGTAAATTGTAACACAAACAACCCTGGATTACATTCTGCATAATGTCCGATGAATCCCTCCTGCATGTGAGGTGCTGTTTGAAGAGCATACCCCGCCACCAACAATAAAAACTACTGTATAGAGAGGTAATTCCAAAATGTAGATACAGTAAATGGTTTGATATCTTGAGAATCTTAAGGATTATCACTTTAAACTGGAGCTCAAATTCTGAATGTCCCTGAAACCGTTGCTAATGAGTTTAGTTAAATGGGCACGCGCACACAAATGTATATCTGCACCACCACAGCAGCTGATCTCCACTCCCACCTGAAGAAAACACTTGTTTATGAGACAATCTATCAGTCGTTGTCAATATTCTGTCCACCAGTGTTTTATCACTGTATATTTGAAACTACTGAAATTTGGGGACTGAAAAAGAAAAGTGAGTACACACACAAAAAGAAACATAGTCCACTTTATTTCTTGTAGCCACAGTACTAGTTGTTCTGCAGAGAGCTCTACGACTACTAACTACAACTGGGCTGTCACTCACCGGGGTCCAGACTGAAACAAAGAGATTAAAGAAGTGAAGGACATGAAACAGTGACGCTAGTGTAGTGTAGCGAGGAAACGGCTGCCAGATGCACTTACGTGAGCCTTTAAGGTGACACTCACGTCCTCTGTTTTTCGCTGTGATCATTTGATTGTGTTTCCAACCCTTTAATTTGGCTGTTTGAACACAACTGAATGTTTACATGATAAATATATGCTTTATACGACGTTGAATCAATTTTCTGTAGTTGTCCAAATGTTAATGTCAGTAACTATGTGAAGCCTTTAGGGGATAATTCAGTGCTGTGTCAAAAAGCCTTTAACCAGTTTTTCTGAAGAGTATTCATTATAAAAGTCTTTAAAGGTGCCAAACATCAAGATTATATGCCAAATCTTAACATTTCACTGTTTTCATGCACAAAAACCTTAACAAGTGACAGTTGAAGGGGATCACATTCTTCATATAGAGCTGGATGTCTTACTTACATATCAGACAAATGCAACAAATGTGCTCGTATCTGTATAAAATGGAGCTGAAGAGCTGGAAACATTGCATACGCTGTGTGTGGCCAGTTTTTCTCTGATGACAGTTTTGCTTACTATTTACATGTCAGCAGAGGAGGAGTAGCAGAGTAGGAGTTTCATTATGATTTGGTCATTCACAAATCACCTTAAAGGTGCCCCGTGGGGTTTTGACCACTAGTAGTGCTATTGAGCTGTTTCTGTAAGTGTTTGTTGTTCGTATCATACATGGGACAAGCATGCGACTGACGGCATTCATATCCTCCCCTCAGTTACACTAAGTTGGTGGCAGTAATGCATCTGACAGAATGAATACTGCTAGTAAACAAACATAGATGTAAACAAGAATGTAAACAGTGAAACAATCTGTGCTGCAAATGTCTTATGAAGAGGGAAATGCACTCAATACATCTGTTGGATGTCAAGAATTCACCCAATGTGTTTTGGTGACACACTGTACACTGAATGTAAATATAACTGTTTACAAGAAAACTGCATGGGGCACCTTTAAGATGTTCATTCACTGTTTCTTACCCTTTTAAATGCACAAAAATGTGTGAAGTCAGATTTTACTGACATAATAATTAGGATCATTGATAAATTATCTTTAGAAAAATAGAATTACTATATTAAACTTTGCTATGTTCTTACATAAAAGGCTTCTACTTAGTGAAAGCAACCGACTTAAACAGAGACTCCATTGATTCTTGGCCACCTGCAGTGTCATTGTCAACTGGCCTCAAACTGAAAGAACCACTTTACTGTAACTCTGCTGTAAATTATTCTCACTTCAACTGATTTAAATAAAATATTAAACTTAAAGATTTTCTCACACATACTTAAACCCACGGTGTGACCTAGATAAGCTAGCCAAACACACCTGAAAGGTGTTCCACAGGTGTGCACAGTGAGGAATGCAGTATTAAACTGCTAGAGCACTATACTATATAACACTTAAACTAGTTTTGCTTCATTGCACAAATTGTTCATGTAGTGATTTTCTTTGTATTTATTTATTTTGGTTACTCTTCCACAAGTTTTGTGCACTTGCATACGAGGTATGAAAAAAATATTATTTAAGCAGCTCAGCTATGATTTTGATCATTTTGTCCATTGTAAGTCAGCTTCATTTTATATTGACATTTTTACTTTACGACACAGTATTTGTGATTTCATACATTGTAAATGTTGTACAGAATCTAGTTACACTGTTTATGTGCAAGTCATTCCGCTTATTACAGAGAATTTTGACACAAAATCTGTGTAGATTATGGTATATAGTATAGCACACTTGTGTCATAGCCAAAGTATATTTACCTGGAACAATGTTATTAAACATGGTGAGATAAAATTTGAAGTCTGTCACAGTTCACATGTGTTCACTTTGATTTTGTTTTACTTGTTTACCACACATGGATTTATGGGTGACTAGATGTGTAAATAAAATTCATTCGCTTTGGCATGACAAAGTCAACCTTGATTATTTATTTTTTATATTAAATTCGCTGCCCTGTTACTGTGTTGGTAGAAAAATATACATTGGAAAGACATAATTTAACTTTCAGGGGCGGCTGTGGCTCAGGTGGTAGAGCGGGTTGTCCATTGATCGCAAGGTTGGCAGTTCGATCCCCAGCCCCTCCGAGCATGTCGAAGTGTCCTTGGGCAAGACACTGAACCCCAAGTTGCTCCCAATGGCAGGCAGGCACCTTGCATGGAAGTCTGTCGCCATTGGTGTGTGAATGGGAAAAGCGCTTTGAGTACCACTAAGGTAGAAAGGCGCTATAAGTGCAGACCATTTACCATTTAACTTGCGATCTGTGTCTAGATAGCTTATTTTGATAAGAACTTGCATGTTATGCAGGTGTACATGCGCTCATTGGGATCAGAGTGGCCACATTTGAAGGTGGTCAGGTTCACATTGTGATCAGGTCAGCAGGTGTAAATTCAGTCCTTATAGCCAGAACGCATTCTGAGGAGAAAAATCCTCCCAGTAAGCTGAACACTCACCTATATCCACATCTTCCTGCTAACTCAAGCACACTTGGTCGAGGCTTTCGTCACAGCAATTTTCACAGCTTTTACGCTTCATTAGGTTCACCTACTGTATCTAATACACTTCTAAAAGTAGTGCGGCAGGAATCCATTGCCTGATTAACGTGTTGGTCGTCCCCTTTTAGCCCCTCTCCTTCGTATATGCTCTGTCATCTACAAACTCCCATCAAGCGTGTTAAGTCAGTTTATCTTTTTAGAAAATCCTGAATATTACTTACAAAGCAGTGTCATCTTGTGTTGTTGTTGACCCACATTCTTACCAGACATATTAGAAATCTTAAATCACTGAGTACCCCTTTGCTAGAATAAATCTGTGTCAATCAGTCTTGGCAAGTAAAAGGGTTTAAAATTAGAATTCGGCACAGGGGACCTCTGCAGAACAGCCACAGAACTAGTGTAGTACACTATTGATCCTTTCTCACTGCAGATACAGTAGTTTACCTGTCACAGTAGGAAAAGCACAGGTGTAAGGAGTGACATTAACAAGAGCTCTGTTCTGTTCCAGTGTCCCTGTACGCAGCTGCAGTGTGACTGATTCAGCAGCTGCATACTTGGCTTGGTTGCAACCTTCCTTTAATCTCAGGGACAATTACAGCTAAGCGAGTCAAACAAGCAGTGAAAAAAAAAGCTCTTTTAATGTTTCCTTCACATATACCTTATTCATCATATTGGAGAAGCACCAGTGCAAGTAAACACACACAGGGTGGTTCAGTTAATTAATTTAACTTTTATTAGAGAAGCAAGAAGGAATCCTCGTAGTTTCAATCGTAGCATCTGGACTTGCTTGAGTTTGTCGAAGACCTTTCACCTCTCATCCAAGAGGCTTCATCAGTTCTAAACTGACTGGTTGGGAGTTCCAGATTTTATACTCTTTGGGAGCCATTAACACTTCCCTATCACAAAGGGCCCTAACAAAATCCCATTGTGAGAGGGAAGGACCTAACGACTCGCATAATGAGGCAGACAAAAGCTTCAATAGTGTTAATGGCTCCTGAAGAGTATAAAAATCTGGAACTCCCAACCAGTCAGCTTAGAACTGATGAAGCCTCTTGGATGAGAGGTGAAACATCTTCGACAAACTCAAGCAAGTCCAGATGCTACGATTGAAACTACAAGGGTAGTTGCTAAAGTTAAGCTAATGGCTAGCAGCTAAGCTAGAAGGCACCCACAGATAAGCCTGAAACAGAGTCTGGAAAACAGTAATTATTAATGTTTTAAGATATGGACCTTAGCAGACATTAAAAGTGATAGAACAAAGAAAGATTAAGGAAATAATTAAGCGTATAAACGTATAGTCACCCTTATTAATGAAGAAGCCTTGTTATAAATGACAGGTTCTCTGCTATCACATGCTGTTAAAACATTACATCCGATGCATATCGTCTCAAATAAATATCTGTTTTCGGTCTTTCTCAATTACCAATAATCGGCATCGGTATCGGCCCAGAAAAAAACACATCGGTCGATCCCTAGTCCTGACACAGCACCTGAGTTTGTTAATGTATTTCAATGTCTCCCATAGATTGCCCTCTTGAGAAGACAAAACATAAAACTGATTAAGTACACAGATGGCTAGCCTTCCATTAACTCTGACTATAAGTAAAGCTTTAGACAGTTTAAACTTATTTAAAGGTGTGAAAGCAGTTGATTTACATTTAATAGTCTGGTATGTCTTTCTCTGTTTCTTACAGAATCAATCATCCCATTTAGACAAGCCTAAAAAGGAGAAGGAAAATGGATATGTAAGGTAAACAGTGTCACTTTGTCTCATCTGATGTGAAATAAAATTAAATACAAAGCAGATATGCTCAGCCATAAGTCATTTTGGAAAGAATTTAATACAAGCGTAATGGGATATTGTATATAATATGTCTTCAATGTGTGAATTAGAGACACCAGCCCTGCTGCCATTAAGAGCGAGCCTGAAGAAGACAACGGCTTCTACCCCTCCCCCCAACACAAGACGTCCAAACGAGAGTATGATGATGAAGAGTAGGTGTCATCTAAATTAATCCAGAGTCCCTGTTGTTACAGTTATGGTTCAGTTGACGTATCAGTGTGATTATTTACAGATTTGAATACAAGCCCAAAAAAGTCAAGGTGGAACATGACAAAAAGGCCAAGAAGAGGAAACATGAGTATGAAGAAGATGAGGAGGATGAGGTTCATTAAGTTTTTCTACACACTGTTGTGATAAATACATTGTCATAGAGTCCAGGCTGGAGTTTCTCCTGTTTGTGGTGTGTAGATTTATTCTGGTGTCTCCACTTGTTTTAGGACGTCAAGCACAAAAAGAAGACAAAAGACAAAAAGTTAACAGAGGGGAAAAAAGCCAAAAAAGAAGAGGAGGAAAAGTGGAAATGGTAAGATCATTTTGCAGAGAAGTTTTTTTTTCAGGAAATGATAGACCCAGGACAGTTTTTCAGCAGCTACTAGGAAGCAAATACTGTGTTTTTCTTCTCTCACATGGGTTGTGTGTTGGTGTTTTGGTGTTTAGGTGGGAGGAGGAAAGATATACTGATGGCTCCAAATGGCGCTTCCTTGAACACAAGGGTCCAGTGTTTGCACCGCCATACGAACCCTTGCCTGACAAAGTTAAATTTTACTATGATGGTGAGTTTATCCGTGCGAAAATTAAGCTGGAATCTATTATTAATTATTGTTATTTTCGATCAAGACTACAATGTGATTTTCCGTATTTGTAGGTAAGCAGATGAAACTTAGTGCTTCTGCTGAGGAGGTAGCCACATTTTTTTCCAAGATGTTGGATCATGAGTACACCACTAAAGACATCTTTAGGAAGAATTTCTTTAAGGACTGGAGGAAGGTGAGGATTTTAGACATGAAACATACTCTAATAGTCATCAGCAGATGTGAAGTTCCAAGTATTTAAAATGAGTTTGCTTCAGATGGCCACTCTTTATTTTAGGAAATGACATCAGAGGAGAAGTCCAAGATCACTGACCTGAATAAGTGCAACTTCAGTGAGATGAGTGAGTACTTCAAGGCCCAATCAGAAGCCAGGAAACAGATGTCAAAAGAGGAGAAGCAGGTAGGCCTGCATTCACGCAGATTGTCCCAACTTTGAAAACGTTGTCAAATCTTTCATTGTATCTTCGTACATTTTGTAGAAAATCAAAGAGGAAAATGAGCGGCTCCTCCAGGAGTATGGTTTCTGCATCATGGACAACCACAAGGAGAGGATTGGAAATTTCCGCATTGAGCCGCCGGGCCTCTTCCGAGGACGAGGCGACCATCCTAAGATGGGCATGTTGAAACGCCGCATTAGACCTGAAGACATTATTATTAACTGTAGCAAGTGAGGAATCTCATTACTACCATTATCATCACCATCTTCATCAGTTGTGTCTAGTTCAGAGTTGCACCACAAGGTGGCCCTGTCAAACCATGTTATCTGAAATGACATGATAAGATCCATCGATCCATCCATTATCTATACACCACCTAATCCTCTGTGGGCTGGAGTCTATCCCAGCCGACTCGGGCGAAGGCAGGGGACACCATGGACAGGTCGCCAGTCTATCACAGGGTTTACATGATGAGAATGTTGTGTGAATTGCAAGAGTGAGATAGGATGTGTGTGCTTGTGAAAACAAATTATATTAAGTAGGTGTTTGTGGAAGATTTTAGTTTGTCAGAAGGTCACGTGTTGATATATATTATCAATTATACTCTTGGTCTTTACCCCTCTCTCCCTCTCCTGCCTTTTTTCCCGTTATCTTCCCTTCTATCTTCTTACTAACAGATTGTGATTACTATTTTTATTTATAGACCGTGGGAATAATGTTCTACTTATCTCTATTTATTTTAAGTTTATGAGAAGGCAAGTTTATAGTCGTCAGTTGCTGTCAAAGAGACAGGAGGAAAATAATGTACGTGCTGCCTGTAGCATGTGCAGTATGGCAGTTGTATCACTCACTCACACTTACACACATGCCGGCACTGTGTCAAAGGTAGTCTTCCTGTCAGAGTTCGTGGTGTCTGTGCAAACAATAACACAACCTCGGGAGGACACGTTGACCCCCACATACTGGCCAGTGTTTCTCTCTGTTCCATTGTCTCATAGCTGTAGCGTTAACAATGTGAAGCTAATCCTGAACTTATACATTCGAGTAGAAAAAGCCCAATTAAATTTGTCTGTGATAACTAGATTTTTCCCCCTTGTGAGGAAAGAATTTTAGAATCAGCAGAGTTAGGCAGAACTGCAAAGATCCCCTACTCTCCAAACATACATGGGGGGAAACCTGTCAACATATTTTGCACCTGCGTCTTTTTCTGTAGGGACTCCAAGCAGCCTAAACCTCCCCCAGGGACTAAATGGAAGGAGGTTCGCCATGACAACAAGGTGACCTGGTTAGCATCTTGGACAGAGAACATCCAAGGCTCCATCAAGTACATCATGTTGAACCCTAGTTCCAGGATCAAGGTACCTGTGTTCTCACACCTTTAGCCTCCAGGAGTCTATTTGATCAGTTATGATTTAATAAGGAATAATGTGTCTTTGTACAGGGGGAGAAGGACTGGCAGAAATATGAGACTGCGCGACGTCTGAAGAAGTGTGTGGATCGCATCCGTACTCAATATAGAGACGACTGGAAGTCAAAAGAGATGAGGATCAGACAGAGAGCTGTGGCACTGTATTTCATAGACAAGGTAAGCAAAAATACATTAAAAATGCAATGACAACAACAAGTTGAAAAACACCCAACGTAGAGTAGCTTTGATTTTACAAGTGGTACAACTGACAAAGCAGTGCATGCTGAAAGAATCTGTTATCATTTCAACGAATCATACCACCTTCAGTAATCCCCCTGGTGAATGTGTGGTGTTTCCCCCTGAAGCTGGCACTGAGGGCGGGCAACGAAAAGGAAGAAGGTGAGACAGCGGACACTGTTGGCTGCTGCTCGCTGCGGGTGGAGCACATCAAACTGTACCCCAAGATGGACGACCAGGAGTACGTGGTGGAGTTTGACTTCTTGGGAAAAGACTCCATCCGCTACTACAACAAGATCCCTGTGGAGAAGAGGGTAAGAAAAGGGGATGAGACAGAGATGAGAGGAACATGAATGAAGGGAGAGAAGAGTTAAACACGAGCATGGAGGAGGAAATAGGAATTGTGGCAGATATATTACAGCACAAAACTGTCATTTCTGGTTTTATGAGGGTGTTGTTGGTTATGTATTTGACAGATATGGAATTTAGTGTTAATGAGATAAGTAGCCTCTGCGCTCAGGAGGATGTTTGCACAGGCAAGTGATCAAAAAGCTTTCCGTCAGCTCTACCTCAGAGGGTAGTCTGTTTCCTGCTGCTACAGGAGTGTACCTAACCACACACACATACATATAGAGACGCATACTAGGAATGTTCAGTTTTCAGTCTCATATTCTCCAGCTTACATGTGCACTGTCTGCTTAGGTACACATCATCCCTGCTTTGCCTTTTAAAAATAGAAGCACTCAAAAAAAAACATCACACTACCTTGCAGTCATTAAACCACCTGCACTTGTCATTATGAACAGAAATGAGATAACACCCCCTACTGGCAGAAATGTAATGGTGCATTCACAAACACAACTGTGAAGAGTTAAATGTAAGGGATTTCCTGCTAAAGGAATCTTTGTTATTCTTTCTTATCAGGTCTTTAAAAACCTCCAGTTGTTTCTGGAGAACAAGCAGCCTGAAGACGACCTTTTCGACAGACTGAATGTAAGAAACGCACAGGAATGGCTTCACTCTTATGTGCACTGTTTCCTTTTCTAATCAGGGTGCTTTGTATAATTCAGTTTCATCTGCCCAACTGTACGCACCCCACATTCCCTTTCTTTCCTGTGTTTCCTGCAGACTTCTATTCTGAATAAGCACTTACAGGAGCTGATGGATGGACTAACAGCCAAGGTTTTTCGTACCTACAACGCCTCCATCACCCTGCAACAACAGCTCAAGGAACTTACCTGCAGTGAGTGACAGCACTTTTATGCAATCTCTCAGCAGCTTATCAAAGTCAGTCCCTACAAAATATTAAAATCCAGTCGGTATTCCTGTATGGAATTCTAAAGCAACACTTGCAGGATTCTATTTTAATCAATAATAAATCTCCTAAACCGTACAGTATATGTGAAGACATAACTGGTGACTCCTGTATTGTTAGCAATGAAGATGCAGAATCTCTTTGGAGTTTACATCCATTTATTCTGACAACGACAGATAATAAAGCAGCGCCTCCACGTAAATAAAACTGCTCGCTCCTGGTCCGCTCCCACAGGAGTGTAGCACAAAGGGCCTCGTAATGAAATATTCAACATGGAACATAAACTCGTGTGCAATAAAACATACCTGACAGGGACAAATAATGAATCTGAAATGCCATGTAAATAAAACTGCCCGCTCCGGCAGCTACCTACACAAATACAATAAATTACACAAATAGGGAATGTTAGCTTAGTTTATTGTAACTGTAAGCCTGTAGCATTGAGCTGTTAGGGAGTATTTAAGTGACAGTACACTGATATACTGGTGTGATGTAAAGAGGGCAAAAAGAATTGCAATACAGTGGGGAGTAAAGGTGAATAGAAGAAGGAAATGGAGCTTTGACATACTAATTTTGTAGGCCTTCCCATTCAGATAATAGCTATATTAAAAAGAAATGTGTGTAGTTAAATTAACAATGGATAGCGTACCTTGAATTTAGTGTACATTACTAAACTTGCTTGTGTATTTAAATACTTCATCACTGCAAAAGTTGAATTCCAAACCTTTTCTCTTCCTTTTTTGCGTTGTACAGCCGATGACAGCATCCCCGCTAAGATCTTGTCCTACAATCGAGCCAACCGCGCAGTGGCCATTCTTTGCAACCATCAGAGAGCTCCGCCCAAAACATTTGAGAAGTCCATGCAAAACCTTCAAACCAAGGTAAACCTCAGTGCCATCTTGTTTAGTTTTGTTGTTGTTTTTTTTAGTTTGAGAAAGCATATTCCCTCTCCACATGGTGCGGATTAATTTTGCTCACTCAGCATGTGTTTGTTGTGATTGCAGATTGATGAGAAACAAAGTCAACTATCTGCAGCCAGGAAGCAGCTGAAGGCCGCCAAGGCTGATCACAAGGCTTCCCGTGATGAGAAGAGCAAAAAGTAAGAAATTCTGAGAGAGTCTGGTGTATAACTTACTTACTTAACACACTTAGTCCCTGATAGGATGTAAGACAACACAGTTTTATCTCTACAGACTCCTAAACATCGAGTTCATGGTGTGGAGGGCATCAGTACATCTGCAATAAGTCTTCTGTCTCTCTCTCCCTGCCTCTATGTGCCTCTGTCTTTATTTGAATTTTTACATTTTCTTCTGTGTCTTCACTCCTGTTTCTTTCCGTTTCTGTGTCTCTTTTTCTCTCTCAGGACTGTGGAGGTGAAGCGTAAAGCTGTACAGAGGATAGAGGAGCAGCTGATGAAACTTCAGGTTCAAGCCACAGACAGAGAGGAGAACAAGCAGATTGCTCTGGGCACCTCCAAGCTCAACTACCTGGATCCACGCATCTCTGTTGCATGGTAATTATGTTGCATAGCACACCTTGTTTCTCTGTGTATTAACTGTCATTTGATCACAGTTGTCACTATGGTGAAAAAAAAACAAAAACAACTGCGAGTAAACCACCTACTGTTGCATAAGCCGGCTGTCTGTGGGTGGGCGGGTGTGCGGAGTGCATATCTACCTTGGTGACAGAAAGGCAGGAAATGCTCTTGCATTGTAGGAAAAGGAGCAGCACAAGCAAAAAAGCTAACGGCTGCAAAAGGAAAATAAGAGGAAGAAAAGCGTGTGAGCGCGAGGAACAATGGGGTTTGTTTCTGAAAGCCAGGGAGCGTCCCCAAACAGCACTCCTTCCTCCATGTGGGAAGTCAATGAGGAGCTGTCTGTGGCTGAATGGAGGGCCAGGCCGCAGAGAAGGGGAACAGAGGTCCGCCCTCCCTAACCGATGCCCCACAGCTATTTCTGGAGAGCCTCGTCCTCAAGCACAATGGATACAGGAATGCTCCATGTTTTGCCTGGTTGTAGGGCATATGGGACGGGGTCCCCTCATATAGGGTGGTGCATGGGAACCTGGCGTAAACTGCAGTATGTGTGAAAATATGTGTAACGGGGTTGAAGATGCAGTGGCTCGACTGCTAGCCAGTTTAAACTGTAGAGAGATTAGTACTGCTCTACTTCTCCCAATACATTCGTTAATATTTTCTCTGTGATAGCTTCAGTTTACTAGATACTAAGTAATCTAAGTAGCTAGCTGCTAGTTAGCTACTTGAGTCTTCCATGTCATAGTATCAACTAATACAACATAAATAGTATAATATGCACTATTTTCATAAGGCTGTATTTGAGGAGTTAATTGTAAGATACTTTATATAAAGTTAACAGGGAGTAGAGTTTAACAAGAAAACAGTAAATGGTTGCTAGTTTTAAACATGGCTATTTTTTGCCATTGTTTTTCTTTTTCCAAAATGTAATTTTGATTTACATGTATATGTATATTTATATATATTTTTAAAGCAGTCCAACCAGAAGTGTTTCAGCTTTTTTTTTTGTTAGCTCCTCGATTCTTGCTATAATGCTTGTGTGACTGTTAGCCTTTTATTATAAACTTATTTGATCATTTTTATAGTGTGAAAACAGAATTAGTGCTAAATCCAAAGTCGAGTCACACGTTCAGGTTGGCCTTTAGCATTTAAACCAGGAGCTTTTTGAGTTTTTATATTACCTAAGGAGATTTTAAATGCCTTTCTCAGTTGTAACATCTACCAAGTGTGAAAAAATCCTCTGTTTGATGTATCTTGGCACATAACACCAAGGCCACAGGCTGCTCAACCAAAATGTAGCCAGAGTTCAGGATGTCCACTATCAGTTGGGAATGCACATACATACTTGACTCAAGCTCTCCTACAAGGGTCTGTTCTATCCAGAAGTTCCAGTAACAAGCTGCTATAGGCAGAAGTGTTCTTTATACAATCTTTTTCTGGTGGTTTTAATATGAAAATGACGGGTGCATCCGTAGTACTATTGTTCCAGACCTTGATTTTCCTTCTCTGACAAAATGCTGTGAAAACTATATAGACCAGAACCTTGTCACATGAGCGGATCAAAGTTTTAACATTACCCACTGAGTGAAATGCCACGTTCATGTCGCATTGTTTAAACTATAAGTATAAGCAGCTTTTCACATCAAAGTCTGAAATATTATGGATTTCTGATGGTGTCACTTACTTAGTGAAACGAACTACAGACGTGCAAACTGCTGCAAAATGACTGGAAATGCACCATTACACGTCCAGTTACATCAAAATACAATCCAGTATTTTTTGCCTTTATTAGAGAGGACAGGACAGTGGATAGAGTCAGAAAAGGGAGAAAGTGGGGAAGGACATGCGGTAAGTGGCCGAGGTTGGACTCGAACCCGGCACAGCCACTATGCCTCTGCACGTGAGCTAGCGACATAACCTTAAGGCTATCGGGGTGCCCAAAATACAATCCAGTATTAACTCTAATGCATTCTATACAACTTTGTTTACAGGAGCACTTCACTTTTCACTTCTTTCCACAAACAAATGGGTAATTCATTTAGGCTGTTTTTCAGGTGCAACCACAAGGTTTGCAGTAGAGCTAGCTACTTTGCCATAATAATACTTTTAATAATACAGTTTCTGCATTCCTTTACCCTGAACTGTTCCATCTTCCCTCCTCTCCAGGTGCAAGAAGTGTGGCGTTCCCATAGAGAAGATCTACAACAAAACCCAGAGAGAGAAGTTTGCTTGGGCTATTGACATGGCCGAAAAGGATTATGAGTTTTAAACACCTTTTCCACCCACGCCTTTGACTGTAAAGATGGTTTCTAGTTGATGTCAAATGACTCCACTGTGTGGCTACTGCGACGCTGTGAAAGGAGTAAACTAAGGCTTTGCAAAGCTGTGATCACAGGTTGATAATTGTTGTGTATATATGGATCTGTTGTGTATAGGAAAAATAACTGCTGAACCGTTTGACCAAGCTGACAAAGGGCGTCTCTCTTAAGAACATTTACAGTAGTGTGTATGTAGCTGCAGCTATCTGCCCATGATCCAACAACTATGAACACATTAGTATTAACCTTTGTCAGATAAAATGTACTGAAATTTGTAAGCCATCAGATTTATTGAGAAATTCTATATTCTCATAGAATGTTTGTGTGGGAGACTGTGAGAAACAACATGAGAGATAATGATAATATAATGAATCTTAATTTGTGTAATTTTAGTGTGGAAGATTCGTACAATGAGATGAGCCCGGCAGACTGATGACAGTGTGATGAATAGAACCCCTAGCACTATGCTCACATATTTATTAGCACACAGAATGTCATCTTTTCTCCATTTAGATTTATTTTTGCTCTTTATTTCAGGGATGTACATATTTTTATCATTTTACAGTGATCATGATTCAGTGTTTTTTAAAATTGTGTGCTGTATGCGTCGTCATTGGACAGCTCTTCATTGCTCGTATGCAACTCTTGTGTGTCTGTTTCCCTGGTTTTACAACGAAAAAGGCGTAAGGTTGATCTCGGTAAAATGGCGCAGGTTTTGTGCGCCCCAAACTGTTCCTTCTGACAGAGGGTGTGTGGGTTTTGCCAAAAAAGATCACAGAAGTCTATCATTGTAGTGTGCTGTTTTTGTATTGCTGTGATAAAAGCAGAAAGTGTCTTTGAATTTCCAAAATGTGAATGGATATTCTAAACTTTGGTCATTAATATTTCTTGCTATTTGTTCATGTATCACATAATCTGATCCCGACTGGCTGAATGCCTATTGTTTTGAGCTTTGTAGTTTTCGAAATAAAACATCAAACTTGTCCTTTTTGTCTTTGCTCTGTCGTATTTTTGGAAAAACAAATCAGCTCATACCCTGAGAAAGACTGAGAGAGGTTATCAGCAGATATCAGTCAAGTCAGGGGTCACAGTCCGACAATTAATTTATCAGTATTATTCTGTACTTTCACACATATGTATCCCTATTAAGATAAAGATCTTTTCAATGTAAAACTATAATACAAATGAAATACAGAGTTACATGTCACTTCTCAAGTTGTGATAAAGGTTTTGCTGAGGAGACAGCTAATTTTTAAGTCCAGTTTTTAGAAGAGGGTCTGTGTCTTTAAGAGGCCGACAACAGGCGCTTCTGCTGAGGATGAGATGCGTCAAGCTAGCGACAGAGACTCAAGGTCACACCGGAAGTAGGGCAACTTACTCCACAACATAACCTTTATTGATCCCCTTGGGGAAATTTCTTCTCTGCATTTGACCCATCCTATTCAAAGTTAACCTTAACTATACATACTAGGAGCAGTGGGCTGCTGCGGTGTAGATAGACAGATAGATAGATAGATATAAATAAATAAAATATTAATACAAAATATTAAACAAGCGCTGTCCCCCCTCCCTTCTGTATATAATAAAACCGAAACAAGATTTAGAAACCCCGCTATAAGACTAAGTGATAAACAAATTACAAATTAAACCTGTGCAGTTACAAAATAGGGTGATTGTCAATTAAAGTGTCCGAACATTAAAGTGCAAAGATAAGGTGATTGTCCAATATGCATTACAGTGTCCAACTAGAGGCTGGCTCTTAGGACAGCAGTGCAGGTGAGAAGTGACTAAGTGCGTTTCTCCTGTCGTGACAGTGAGGTGTTGTACAGTCTTATAGCCAGGGGGACAAAAGAGTTCTTGAGCCTGTCCGTGGAGCACGATTGTGACAGCAGTCTGCCACTGAACATGGTCCTCTGCCTGGTGAAGGTGCTGTGCAGGGGGTGGTGGGTGTTGTCCATGATGGAGAGTATTTTGTCCAGAGTCCTCCTCTCTGCCACCGTTACCAGTGGGTCCAGCTCTGTACCCACTACAGAGCTCGCCCTCCTCACCAGTCTGTCCAGGCGTGCTGCGTCCCTCTTCTTGCAGCTTCCTCCCCAGCACACCACTGAGTAGAAGAGGACGCTGGACACCACAGACTGGTAGAACATCTGCAGCAACTTTTTGCAGATGTTAAAGGA
>OMNN01028559.1:19819-35781 GCA_900302755.1 Chromis chromis | reverse complement strand
TTACTTAATTAAAGTAAAATAAATATAAAAAGTTTGAAATATAGTGAGAAATGCCAATTACACTTTCCCAGAGACCAAGGTGACATAAGACATAAGAGGACAATAAATAAAAACTGAAAATATTTGTATCTGAGAGGTCAAAAACTGTGAGATTTTTAAATTTACACTTTAAAAATTATTAAAAAATGTTTCTTCTCTGTATTTCTTACAATAAAATATGTTTACAGAGTTTGGATTAGCCAAAGTTTTTTGGGGAAATTATGCCTTTAAGGTTATGGTTAAGGTTATGTTGACATATCATCCCTTTTTTGGGTAAACACTTTTATTTTGTAGTATTAACATTCATAATAATGACGCCTAATGGTTTACAACACATGATAATGTAGTTGTGAGCAGATGGATGCATTCATTAATATGGTGGCACCCATAAGTCCAAAATGGCATACAAACGGAAAATAACTACCATAATAATAACTTAAAATACGTATTTAAAGAAAAAGTTATAGATGTCGACAATTACTGTACATTAATAAACACTTAAAATTTACTTATTTCTGCTTTTAACTACATTAAAGTGTGCTATAAACTATTTATTTTTTAAGAGTGGTTATAAATGCGTTTGATTTAGCTTTATGCAGCATTATAAATCACTTTACTTTCACAGTAACTCACTGGACCTTTGTTCAGGTGCATCCTCGTCTTAAAATAACGGTGTGTGTGATGACAGTTTGAAACAATGCTGCTACACCGGCGGTGGGCATGACAGAGGTCCTGCTGTCCTGGAAACACTGATGACCCTTACATCCTGCACAGCGAACTGGCACTAACAGGCCATGTGTTACGCGTTTTACACATTCTTTAACTTCTAGGATCCAGTTTCACCTACTTGGGTTTCTGTCTCACACGTGTACCAAAGCATTGTTAGAGGGACGATGGTGAACACAAACAAGGGAGGTTTAACTGAGAGGTTAGACAACGTACTCGGGTATGTTGGAAGTTTTTAACCTTATGTGGTTTTATGTTTTTAATCAAAAAAATAGTTTATGCACATCTGTGAAAATGATGCATAAACAAATTTGTGCCGATACATTTTTAGAAGATCCAAAACAGTTTATTTTAGTAATGATGTAGGAAAAAATTCTCAAGAAACACTGTTTTCACTGCACAGTAAAATTAGAGAGCGTATACTGTTAGCTGCGTTAACAAATCATTTATTTGTATTTCATTCTGTGACAATAAGACGCGCCTTGTTTTTCTGGCTGCCACTCTGACTCATCTTAGGAGCACAGTGGTTATACGAGTTCATCAAGCTGTTAAAGCAGTGATATGCTGAATCAAATTTCATTTCACAAATCATTACTTGCAGCTCTCGCCGTTTCATTTTCAGCCCGAGCAAAACATGTCGATGAAGATGTAATGAAGTTTGAGAAATGGACGGGACATGTAAAATGGAAAATATGTAACAAGTACCATGAAAATGCTCCGTTGTGAGCTATATTGGGAGTGAAATACATTTCTGGATGGGGTTACTCTAAATGACGCACACACACGCGGAGGATTAATGGAACTTCAAAAGTGTTTTTCTTTGTAATGCATCATTATGAAGCAGTGAATCTGTCAGCGAGAGGAATCTGTGCACTTTGGTCATCGAGCTGGCCCTGCAATTATTACAGAAGCACTGTGAGTCCTTTTACCGAGGGTGGAGGGACATATGGAGAAAAGATTGACCAAATAAAACTCAGACAACAGGTGCTGTGCTGCAGTTTTTTGACCGCTTTTACAGGGACTCTTGGAATATTAATGTTTTATGGTGAATCTTTGCTGAAAATTCGGGTTATGGTGTCAAAAATAACTATTTTATAGATTTGTTTTGACTTGCTGTTTTATACCATACTGTCACATTTGGGAAATGGTATGAATATTTAAGGCAAAGTACAACATTTTGGAAAATCCACTGAATTACTTTCTTGCTAAGAGTTAGATGAGAAAATAATAATGCTAAGTTTAGTAGAGCATAAAGGCTGGAAATAGAAGAAATCAGCTGATGAAAATGCTTTTTTGGTTTACTCAACTTTAGGGTCACCTAGTTAGATTTCAGTTTGAGAAGTCATGCTGTTTATTTAATCCAGCTTTAATCCAACTTCTATGTTTGTACCAATGTAAAATTACTGGCCCTGTCGCTATTTACTTGACAGTTTTAAAGTAGATCAACATTAAAACTGAAGTTAACAACAAATATTTGATTGATTTTTCACTAAGCAAAGCAGCTACATGTTATAAGTGAGACTGATTTGTGTTTCAAAGCCAGTTCCGGCTGCAGCTTCATATTTATTGCACAGATGTAAAGAGTACTAAGACGGATTTTCTCATATAACCTTTGTCAACAAGGTCAATGAGTGTATTTCTCAAAATGCCAAACTTTCCCAATAAGCTGAAGGAATAATTACAGCACTTTATATGTTGTTGTTTCTTTTGATTTCTGGCTGACAGGAAAATACGGCTCCAGCTTCTTTGGACAACCACAGTGTTTGCGAAAATGTCTCTATGTAACGACGGTCAGATTATTCAGAAATCAGTCGATGTGTTTCTGTTTTCTGTTCATGTATTAAGGGACTGTGGGACTTTGCTGAACTCACCAGCTCTCCACTCTGTCCATGTTGGCCACATCTGAGCCCGGCTCCCTCCGTTACCCACTAAGTGCTTTACAGAAACCTGCTCTGCTTGTCCAGCTGCTTTCAGACTGCCAATCACTGCAGCAGCCTTCAACGTGCCCCGACTAATTAATGAGGGGATTAATCTGTCATAAAAGCACCATTAAGGTCTTTGTTTCAAATGTCATGTCACGCCACACTCTGCATATTTCCCCCTTTCTTTACGATCACTCTCTGTGTTAACCATCCCGTAAGAAAGACATCTTTAATTTGTTTGGATACAGCTGAAAGGGAGGGATATTACATCTATATTTAACTCAGCGGTGCCTCCGCTTGGACAAGCCAGCGGAGGCTAGCTTATTTTTTCAGGTGCTTGTACTTTGGAGAACGGTGAGCCACAACCTTGGAGATTTCCACTCCACAGAGCCACGCTCACTCCATAGCAGGGACTTCTGGGAAGGCCGTGTGTGTCAGCTGGCTTTTGGCGATGGATGGTGGATAATGATGCAACAATTAATCATGACATGGTCGGTTAAGGCTGCAGGACAGCAGCGAGTGCAGGACATGGAAGATGGCAGCTTTCATATAAACACGGACACACAGAGACTCCTAATTTACAGCGGCTCGTTAACACCTATGAGCTCATAACGCCAGGAGTTAATCATGCTGTGGATCCATTTCCTGTTGGTGTAGGCTCCCTGTCATTCACTCTTACACTCATTCATTAATATTGATGTATTACTCACATATTTTGCTTTAACTGTGCGTTTTACACATTTTCTTACTCAAGCGACTAAAAAAGACTTTGATAGACAAAATGCGTCCATACTGGTGGCAACTGTGGCAAGAGGCATAATGTTTTCAGGCTGTCCCATTCTCATGAATGAGATATATTAGGAACGCCTGGAGAGAATCAAAAATCAAAGGTCACTTTGATCTCACAAAATCTGATTTTGGCCATAACATCAGTATTCATACAATAATTATGACAACATTTTACACAAATATGTAATCAGATAAGATGATGACACAAGTCAACTTAACTGTCATGGCATAATACAAAACACAAACAAGTTGCTTGCCGGGGCGCCCCAATAGCCTAATGGTTATGTCGCGTGACCCACATGCAGAGACGTAGCGGCTGACCTGGGTTCGAGTCCGACCTCGGGCATTTACCGCATGTCCTTCCCCACTCTCTCCTGTTTCAGACTCTATCCACTGTCCTATCAAAAAAAGCCAAAAAATAAATCTTTAAAAAAAAAAAAAAATGTGTATTTAAAAACAGATCACTCTGTAGTGTCCATAAAGGCTTCATTCACAGCATCTTCTGAGAGAAGATATTGTGTTTGTGTTTTGCTCGTCGTGCTATCCAGAGCAGTTCACAACACTAGAGAGAGTCAGCCAAGACACACTTTTACAGGGATGGAAGTTTTAGGCTTTGTAATGAAACTACACCTAAAGAATAAAATGCATCAATATATACCATATATGACAACAATAGTCAACTTTTTTCCTTGTAAAATGTGGACCCTAAAATGAGGGCCACCCCACAAAAAGAGAAAGAGCAGGGCAGCAATAGGGAGGAGAAAAAAATCACCTGAGAGCCAATCCGTTTGGTTGGAGGCCCTCTGACCTGCTTCACAGCTGTTTCTTGTTAGTGCTTTAAAACCAATTCCCAGAGTTTCCAGGCTGAATCCTGCCCCGAAGAAAGAGGCCAGACAAGAAGGGGGTTTATGAGATCCTGCATGTCTCTGTGTGTGTATATAAACAGCACAGTCTTAATGTTTTATCTTATCGGGATATGTGACCTGAGAGTGCAGGGGCCTGCACTTAAGATGCTCTGCCCTGTGTTATGAACACAACCAACCCTCGGCCGTGTTGCTCTCAGTCTCTTCAAAATCTTATTTCTTTATAATTATTACACTCAGAGGATGTTTGAAGTTATTTAGTGAGAGTTGAGCTGTGATTTAAAGGTTGCAGAGAGTTAAGTATAGGACAATGTGTACTGCCTTCTTAGAAGTGTACAGAGTTGGAAAAGAATAATAAATAGATATAACACAATAAAATGCAGTCACTCACAGATTCAAGTCTTAAATATATGTAGACATGTTTCATTCTCAGACTTTTAAAATACTGAGAACTGATCAGCATTGTAATGCCAGCACACAGAGACAAAGTGTCCTACACTTAAGGGTGAAATGGGCCGCATGTTTTTAGAGCTGTTGTAAACTTTGCTGCTATTAATGTCACTGAAACTAATGGATATCAAGTGTTTATTTGATAAAACCTGATGAGTAAAAACATTTGTACAGACATAAATTATCTTAAACCTGAATTATTTGGCCTTAAAAGAATGTACCTCTGGCCTTTTTAAGCCTATGTCCATCTGTGTCTTAAACAACACTTGTGAAAGGGGAAAATGTTGTGTATCACTCTGTGAGCCTCACAGACACATCTAACGGATTCAATATGGCAGTTTGATAGAGACCAGACCAGGTCCATCCAGGAGATACTCCCCAGTCTCTCGCTCGGGCCCAGAGAGCAGCCTCCCCGGGGGGCGCCTCACCTCAGGGTGACCCCCAGCTGAGACGTCTTTAGATTGATGTACGCTGCCTCCTTCTCCCACACATTGTGTGCTGTTTTGGGTACTTCCTCTGCCGTTCCCTTCTTCTGTTCTTTAAAGTGAAAAAAAAGCCCTGTTTACGAGTCGGGGAGGGGGGGGGAGTGCTGAGCTAGCGCTAAGGATGCCGTCATAGGGCGCTGAGGACGCTCTTTGTGTGAACTGGCAGCTTCTCCGTCAGCTGTGTCTGAGAGGTTAAAGGGCTCACGGGAGACAGAGGAAAGCTCTGAGTTCCCGCCGTTTGAAGTGACTTTGCTTGACTGGTGCGTTTGCAGTTGCCAGAACTGAGCGAGCAAATGCTCAGACCTGAGGGAAGGAGAAACAGAATGATGAAGTCACACAGTAAGAAAAGACGACTCAATACGTCCTGTATCACTTCACTCAGTGGTCTACACATTTATAGCACAATGAACACTCTCCCAGCCTATGGGCCTATCCTGCTTTACCTTGCATCCTCCTGGCCACCATCACCGCAACAATAACAAACCCGGTGCATTAATTACTTGATCAGCCTCACACCTGTGCTCTGAAGTGGCCAGGCAATAAATCAGACGTCTGCATGGGAAGCTGATTATCCTGACACCTCATCAGTCTTCACAGAGAGGCCCACTGCCTGCCACAGGGAGAGGCGCACTAAGCCAAGCTACCTGCACGGTAATATCACACAGGATACACCCAGAGCTGCTAAATGCACTCAGATGCATGTCAGTTAGGCAGTGATCAAAAGGTGCTTCTCTTGGACACCAATGATTATATTCCAACTTTCAGAGTGACAACCTCGTCTCTAATTGTTCTGTTTTTAGTTGAGTATGGGTCTCAGTGGGTAGATGGTTTAACATTTTGCCGGTGGTTTGAAAAAAAAACCCAACATTTTTTCCAAAGTTGAGGGTGAAAGTGCCTGACAAAAGCACAACTCTCCTTGGTCCGTTTCCCTTGGCACCTATTTTACACCAAACACCCACTAATGGCAGCCCAGGTGAGATAAGGTCTTAGTAGCACTCAGTCTTTAGAACAATTAGGGGAAGCGGTGCAGCACCTTGTAGCCCAGGTGATGGATCATAGTGGTGGTGGGTTCGTGGGGCTGATGCTGGGACTAAGGAGTGATTGGCTGAGGCAGGCGTGCAGATCTGACATAGACTAATCGCAAAGGAGAGAAGCCAGCTGGGTCTGAGCGGATCTGTAAACATGCCGGGGCAGGAACGTGTAGGCAGCAGAGGCCTGGGCGGCTGCACAACCGCTCTGCAAGATGATACAACACATCTGGGGGGGTAGGAGGGATGTGGGTGTCATGGCAATGAGATATAAACATCAGCCCAAGGCTCTGATAGCAATTCAAAGATTTGAATCTCACACTCACTCAAATGGAAACAGCTCATCATAAAACAATTTAGTGCAGTTTTTTGTGCGGGGCCTTTTGTGATATGAAATAATCCGTTTTTCATGTGTCTGTAGTGATCACCTGCTATCAATTTAGGACCAAACTGAGCCGTTTTCCTTTTAAGCATTGTACAGCTAAATGCTTTTGTTTTTACAGCACCTCAATTTTACTGTTTTGGTTCAGTCTCTTTTTGGCAAAACCCATTATACACCTAACATAGCGGAGCAAATACAGTAACTGTAAAGTCTAGTTATATTTCTCAGTAGTTGGTAGAGACCAAAACAAAGCTAATATTGGACACAAGGCCAAAAGAATACCAGTGTTGGTCAATGTCTGCTGGAAGACTAAATATGCCAGCCTTCCTAACATGTCACATCCAAAGTGTTGTTTAGCATGTTACAGTGTTCTTTTTACCTTACTGTGAAGAGCACAAACATGGTTTTATAATAACCTTATGTATTTTTAGACATTTCAGATGTTACATTTTATCTAAACCTGAGTAGCAGAACAGTCTGAATTTAATGGTAAAGACTACCTAATCAAATCAAAAATCAAAAATCTCTACCTTCATCCATGTCCATTTTGTTGGTACTTGATTTGATTTGGTTTTTAAGCCACATTCTATGAACACATTTCAGTCATTTCAGTTCAGAAACATAAACAGCTGATTTCTAATGTGCCATTTACAAAGTTACAGGGTCCCAGCACCATGTCGTCTTCACAGTGCTCACTCCAAACCTCTGGAAACCAACTGTTAGTCTTTCCAGGCAGTGAGTGTTTGATGTGTATATCATAACATATACAGACTTAGCAGGAGTTCACAGGGACTAATGAATTTCCGCTCAAACCATCTTGTGTCATTACGGAGACCATTGGCGTAATCCACCTTCTGCCTGAAATCCCCGTATCAATAAAAAAGGTATCATTTTACCCTCCCCGAGGGCTGTTAAAAGTAAAGAGCCACCCTGTTAAGACTTCCTTTCATAGATGGCAGTGGTTCCGTGCTTTCCTGTAAGCCTCTAATCCCTCTGTCGCCATCACTCGCCCATGTACTGCCCTAGAGGAAGCAACGTCTTGCAAACTAAACCTGCAGGTTTCATGTTGTGTGTGTAGTGCAGGATTCCCGGATTAGGCTAAACACACACTTTTTATTAACCTTGGGCATAGCACTTGCTGCAGTGTGTTTTGTGTGTGTGTGTGTGTTTTTAAAAAAGCCATTTCTGTTCAACCTCCAAGTAACACGTTTGTGTTTGTCTCAGTCTCAGTCTCAGATGGTTGCTTACTGAGACTGAACTGTAGAACAAATCAGTGTCTGTCTGTGTAATTGTGAGTGTGAGTGTGTATGCAAGCACATGAGCATTTGTGTATAGCCGTTGGCACGGTGCTGTGTAGTTAGGACCAAGGCCAACTTTTTCTGGTGGAATTTCCTGTCTGAATCGAGCACCCCCACCTCTCCTACTCCTCTGCTCTTCGCTTCCTTCTTTCCCTCTGTGCTTCCCTCTCACTCACTGCCCCTTTCTCTCAAAGCACAACAAATGCTTTTTTTCCCCCTGAAAATTATTCCTGGCTCGGCCTGGCCTCTCAGGGTATTATTATTATCATTGAGTACTTCCTCGAAACCGTGAGCCCACTCTGCTCTCCACTTGAGCATGGTCCTGATCTGGGGCTTCATTTGGACATAATGAGACAGTGCTTTTCCGTCTTCTTTCCCTGAGTCATGAGACTCCAAAGGGCTTTTGTTAACAGCGAACACCTGGCATTGTCTTTAGTGAGAGATCAAAACAGGGCTTTAACATGCAAACTAAAAAGGAGGAGAGAAGATGTGGGGCTCCTCCTGCTGCTTGGCAGGACTTTTGGCATGTTTAGAGCGTCATTATGGGGGATTGGGAGAAAAGAAACGTTCAGTCTGATAACAAACACCTTATGAGAGATTAGAGCAGATATGGTGCCTGAAAACGACCAGTGGTTAAAAGCCTCTGTGGACTGGATTGGTTCATGATAGAAGATTGCACTAACAAAAGCCCCTCAGTGCACTGCAGCGCACTTACTGAAAATAACAAAGATCCAAAAGGCCTTAAGAAACGTTAACTACTCATCCCAGGGTCTGTGTGCTGCATGCATTGGATACTATGAGATACACTATGCTATATACACAAATCTACACTATGACGGGCACCAAAGACATTATGCCTTGATTATGATATCAAGCCTGTCTTCTGTAAATACATGACTGTGCAGTCTTAATCAGAAAAAGCAATGCAATAAAACCAGTGAGCATGTGCTGTTTCCAGTGAATGAAATACAGTTCAGGAATCCCCTTTGTGTGTAGATCTGTGCTTCTAACCTAAAAACACTGCTCAGTGGTGTGAAGTACTACAGAGTAACATTTTGCAACTCCAAAAAGTTGTCATGGTGACCATTTTATTCTTCGTCTCTTGAAACAAGTTGTGCTACTGTCTCCCACACTGTTTGGATATATGAAGCCCAGGGTGGAGTGACCCCACATGCCAACACACCCAAAGGGAACAGACAGGCGGTAAATCAAGAAACTGAGGCATGTGAATCCCAGTCTTGTATCCCAGTCTTGTACCTGTCGGCAGTTGTCCCTGCAGCCCAGAAAACAATGCAGCTGTCTGGGTGATGGAAGGTGCTGCTCAGCCCTTATCACCCCACATCCAGCAGCACCAACCTGGGAGGAGGCAGGGGGAGGATTCAGCCTCTGAGCTTCTGCTTGGTACCGTCTATTTGAGGACATTTGTGTATGTTTTATGAAAGGACTGACCATTATTCCTTTTAAAAGAAAAATTTAGACCACTACCTATGTGTTATAGAGCAGAATATAAGTAGAGTTTAATGATCATCTCGTCTAATTGGCTGACTCCCAGCACAACCTTGCTGTCTTTGCCGTAGTGTCGTCTCATTGTCTTGTGCCCTCCCCACCCTCTCCACCAGCGATGTGCCAGGCAGCACAAGCAGGGGGCACCTCTCAGACAAAGCCCCAACTTCTGGCTCCACTTGTGAAACAAAGCTCAAACTCCTTTTCCCAGCTCTCACTCCCTCTCACTCATTTACTGGGTGCCTCTTTTGGCTTTGTAACACACAAGTTGACTCGGAATTGGCCGTCTGTCTCGCACACAAAAGCGAGGGAGGGTCACTGGCTGAGATCCAGCGGCGTAGATCTTGATGGAAACACAGAGCCCTTGGCCTTCTAAGCTCAAAGGCGAGAGGAGGCACCAGACAGCTTTTTACAACTCATTTTGTCTTCATGGTACAATTCTCACTCCTCCTTGTGCATCCAGTCCAACTTTCTGTTTGCTAATTGTACCTGCAGACATCCAGTGATGTTTGGTAAAAATGTCAAGGTGTGCATTATCTGCTATGCAAATCTGCTATTGCTGTAATTTCTGAAACATATATTCCAACAGCATGTTTTAAAGAGAGCAGTCTTTTGGTAACACTAATCATGTTTTAGCAAAATTTTAAAATACACGAGTTTCATGGCTAGTGTGTCTCTAACTTAACTAAACAGCAAAAAAAAGAAAAATCTTAGATGTAAAAAAATGGAGGCAATATCTTTTTTGCACAACATGATAACTGAACAACTCTTATCTTAGTCCGTTCATTTCAGCAAATGTTGTTATGGCAATGTATCAGTAATGCCAGTCCCATCCGGAGACTGGGTTCTCAAAGGGAAAACAATCATTGACAGCTAATGCTTGTTCTTAAACAAATTCCACGCCAGTCAAATGTTTCACAGTTCACAGCTGCCTTCAGGGAAACTCTCCCTCCCCAGTCATATGTAATCCCACCAGAATTAACTTAGAACAAGACGGTACAACGTCATGATGATTGCCCCAGTCCCAGTAACAAAAGGCTCAATCAGGGTTAAGTAGCAGTAATGTCTGTCTTTGTTGCTGGCATCACCTAAAAACAACATCCAGCAGTCTGCCGTAGCCTACAGGCACAGAGTCCTGTTACACCTTGTTTTCACATTGCTGGCTGAGTGCATTAGGATACCTAAGGCGCATCTCAAACATGAAGGTGTTTTTACGAATACAACCATACAAAGAAAATCCACAGGATATTATCATTACTGTGTATTTTAATACTGTGTATTGGAATGCATAATGCAGAACACTTTCTTCTCCATGCAACTACATTTCCCCTGTCATATTCCCATTCTGCTCACAATGTACAATATCCAAACCCAGCACACTATTGCTCTGAAGCTTTTTTTTTAACAGTGTTTCATCCACTAATTATTTGCAGTTGCTTACTACTTTGTATTTTTTCCTATACAATCATTGACACACAGACATTTCTACACAAATGCTTCATATTAAGATCGTCTCAATGGCTGAAAAGACATAATTAATCCCTTTCTTGGCGAAAAAAAAAAGCTACAAAAAACACAAAAAATGGGGTCTGGAGTTTGAAAAACAATGCAAACCAGAACTGATTCTAAATATTTAGTGAATCAAAGTGAAAGGTGAAATATGTTGTTGCTGTATTGAATATATTACTGTTATATTACCCCCTATGGTTAAGTTTTTCACATTGTTAATGTGTCCATATTGTGGTTTTTATATGCTGGAATACTTATTGTGAGCGAAATAAGCAGTCAATGTCATGGTTGAGTATTTCCACCTTGAAAGTGCAGTGTCCTGATGACAGCTGAAGGAACACAGAGTCCAGACTTTCAGGGTTTCCTACATAATGGGCCTGAGGAACCAATGTTGTCAGCTGGCGTCGTCTTTCTTCAGATTCGGTTTCTGGCTCAAACAGCTGAGTTACTCCAATATTACAACTTGTCATTGTCTGGTGTAGAGTAGTTTTACAGTGTTTTAGCATGAGTTGGTGTGCTGAGCTGCAGCGAGTGGAGACAGAGGTGGGGACTTCACAGATCTGCACATTCTAGAGGAAACAATGGTGTAGACATCTTGTACATTATAAGGGATGAGGCGATTCTTTTAATGGGAAAAACCCATACATTTGTACTTAAGGATGAGTTTTCAGGGGTTAAATCAACAACCACAGAGGGACTTTAAACCATCTCAATATGTTTGTTTATGGCATGTTGGTATCAAATTGGTACAAAAACCTGCATCAGTTTCCCCCATTGACACCCAAAGCCAGTGTTCCTCTCAGAATAATGATCAGTTCACACTGAGCTTTGACCTTTAGCCTTTGTGGTCCCAGGTTTACTGGACCATGCACAGCCAAAGAATCCCAACAGAAACCATGGATTAACCCCAGGGAGCTGCACTGCTCCATGCTCTCTGTCTCTGTCCCCCCACAGTGAACACCTACACAACAGAATGTTCTATCAGGATACTTGCAAAGCCATTCTGAGTTGTGGTTTCTGGTTTATTTTTCTGCATCAAACATCTGGAACTTAAACATATCAAACTTTAGAAGAATCAGTAGGCCATTTGCTTACAATAAGAGCTTTTGCTTCTTAAATCAAGACAATAGTGTAGCCTACTCATCTGCCCTAATAACAGTAATTGATTAAAATCGGCTATGTTGTTCTAATGAGACTTCCCTTAAGCCATCAGACCATTTATAGCAGGAAATGGTGGCTTGTGCATTCTTTGTCTGACACATAAAAACAACATTCATGGTTGTGTAAAACCTGCGTTGGTCTTATTGGACAGAGTCATTAATGAACATACAGTTCTTGGGGCAACAGCCACAGACAGTGTAAAAGGTTTCAATTACTGGCAGATTACGGGAACCTTAAAATGGTCGAGCTGCTTCTCATACTGCATCGCAAGCACCAGTCAGCAACTGTGTTTCAGCTGTAATATTTAATTATCTGGTGTTACACTATTTTTATACACTTAAGCTTTAAGAAATGCTGTCCTCAATGCTATAACTTTTCTCTCTCTTTTATTCACTTGCAGGTGCCCACCACCTTTTCCCTACTTTTCACACACCCATCCCAATCGACATGAGGCACCACGAGGGGCGGTACCATTATGAGCCACACCCCCTCCACACAATGCATGGGTAAGCATCCATAGACGTCCGTATTTCTTCTGAAATAAATTATTCATGGTGACGGTTTATGCTCCCTAACAAGCAGTGGCCCACCACAGATCCTCCAATGATAAAGTCATGAGATGCAACAAAGCATTGATCAAATTACAAGGACTTTTTTTAAATTCTACAGTAGATCCCAAAGTTTCCAAAGTTATCAAATATGTGTATAAAATGATAGCAAGACATCATGAATACTAATGTTTGATGGAGGATAAAAATTGTGATAAAAATGAGACATTTTTAATGTAAACTCTATTTTTCCAAAATAGTAAACGGTATCTGAAGCAGAATGATGTCTCAGTGTTACTTGTCAATTCTTACTTTTCATAGTTTTGTCTGAGAATCTGCTTCTGCTACATCATATTTGTCAGCACCTCAGCTGGAGAGGAAGCTGTTATTTCTGAGCTCCACTGAGAAATCCAAGTTTAGGAATGTCAAAGGCAGATACACAGACCAGGGGACCAAGGGACATTAGTACCGATACAACAGACTGTCAGCATTTCTTGTCCTATCTCCTCTCCTAACATTCATATTTTTGGACTTGGACAGCTCTGTGGTGCTTGCATTACCCAAAAGTGAGAAGCTCTGCCAAAATACTTGTCTGCAGTAGAACAGCTCTGCAGAGAGACAGCCCAGTAGAAGACTGTGATGAAACAAGTACATAAATGATTTACTTAAGAAAGAGTTGCAGCAATGAGTCTAATGGCCAAATCCTTTTATATTCTTTATTCTGAAGGAAAATAGTACACTTACTATGAGGTTAGGAAAAAATAGGTTGGAAGTCCAGTTGTGTGCCTGGTTTTGCAACTTGTCTTCTAACCTGACCTAAAAAGAAACAATCATTTGTTTTCTGACTTATTATTGTAGCATTACCATAAATGCCTGGCCTTCTTAACATTGCCAGGCCTTCCTATGCTTATCTAAAATATTAAAAATCCAGGAAGGGAACCCAGGAGTAAGATCAATAGAGGTTTTGTGAGAACTGCGCTGTTACATTTAAATTCAGCAAGATCAGGTGATACACAGTGTGGGCAGAGCTATTCATCACCAGCAAAGCGAGGGGAAAGGAGGGAGGGGAAAGTGTGGCTGTGCGCCCGCTTTGTTGTGATTAATGTGATGTGACTCTGACAGAGTGCTCCCACTAATTCATCAAGGCCTTGATCTAGCTGTCTTTTCCCCAGCGCGCACCAAATTCACCTAATTACCGTGTGTCATCCTGAAGAAATGGAGCAGGGTGTCGGCGCAGGGCACTTGGTGGCAGCACTTCGTCAGTGGCTGGTTGCTGAGTGTCGGGGGTTGCACTTCCTGTCTGAAGGATCGTGCTGACTCCATAGAAAGCACCATTCGTTCTGTTTGCATGTAACATAATGAGGGATGCAGGTCATTCTATCACAGTTGTCATAATACAGATTCTGCAGTCCTGTGTTCTTTGTTACCTACCGTGCTTCCTGGCTGACAATAAAGGGACACAACATTTTTAATTCCCATTAGTAGTGTATGTTAATGTAGGAGTGTTGATCCAAAAGATCAGTGACTGTAAAAATCAAAAACCGCCCCTGCTTTAAATTTGTCCACCATCCATGTCGAAGTAGCCTCCTTGTGGAGTCATACACCACCTTTATCACTGCTGCAAGCATGTAATGCTCTTTAGAAGCTCCGTGGAAGTCCCTATGAAAGTTACTGCTGACACGTTCAATTCAATTCAATTTTATTTCTATAGCGCATACTTACAACACATGTCATCACATAGCACTCATCATCATAAGGAAAGAACAGTGAAGGAAACAGAAAACCCAACAATCCAAAACCGCTTATGGATTCCCTATAAACAAGCAGTCCGCAACGGTGGGAAGGAACCAAAAACCCCCTAGGATGGGGAGGGGGAAAAAAACCTCCGACAGAACCAGGCTCAGAGAACGTGACCGTGACGTGCTCCATGCAGGAACAACAGCATTGGAACAGTTTGATCAGCTCTCATATAGTTGAGGCTGTGACTCCTTGGCTACAGTAAATACTCAGATTACCTTAACACCATTTAAGACTCTTTTATGCATTACATTGGACACTGTTCTGCTGCACTTTAATGGAGGTGAGTGTAGCCAGATGTACATTTGGAAAATCCGGTGTTGCCCTAAATTGTAAATACGAACAGAGAAGAAATTGTTTGAAAAATAAAAAAATTCGTATTTCAGAGAGAACTTCCTTTCACACCCTGGCCAAGTTATTATAAATTGCCAGATGAGGCATCCAATTCCACATCTGAAAAGTTGTGACGGAAGGAGGTTTCTGATGCTGACAGAGAACAATCTGAGGCCTTTAAAGAAGTCAAATGTCTTTGGAAATGGTCCAGGTGAAACATTTTTTTGAGTGTGACATGTTGACTGACCATGTCTACAGCATTTATACATGCTTTTTCTACAATTTGTTGACCGTGAAGAGGTGTGAGGGGAGAAGAAGCTGCTTTAATTCCATTCAAAAGCTGTGACACACACAGGTAGTTGGTTGGAACAGTTTTCAGAGCAGTATGAATCAGTTTTAAATGAATTACCCAGTGTTGCAATGTCACAACATAGAGCAAATATCTTTTGTAGCACATTTCTAAATGCTTGATCCTGGATTTAAAAGTAGCAGCCCTCTGGCTGTGGTCTCCCTGCCTTTCACAAACTTAGAATTCCACTGAGAAGAAACATGCCATATCTGAAGTGCTTCTGGAACACATTAAGAAGAGCTTCTCATGGGATGACAGTAGAACTTGGACTCAGATACAGCTCTTATGTGCTGTTTGCTGCATATTGTGGAGTCGGGCATCTTCTGTGCAAACCCACAAGCCAGGAAAGCAAGCCACCGTGCCAGCATGTTTGACCGGGTAATTAGCATCCGAAATCCAGCCTTCCGTTCCCAGAACCTCAATGACAACGCAACGGATGAGAAAAACAGATCCCCCGCTCATTCCACAGCCCGTATTTATGCTTTTTGGGAAGCAGTTGGGGGGCAAATTGCAGCACTGAAAAGTTGAAATATGCCCAAGGTTTTTGTGTGGCAGAGCTGTGGCCTACACCGCCCCTGTACACAAACAGATGTGGTCCCACTCACCAGGCAATCAGCCCGTTCAAGGCCCGCAGCCCCACAGCACGGAATGTGTTGATTAAATACGGTTTACAGATCAGCCTTTTGGGTTGATGTTGTTTTTTTTCCCTTCATTGTTTTGGTTTGGTTAACATGGAGAGGGAATGGGCGGGGAGACGGGTGGAGGGTGGGAGGTAAGGGG